>OZ018323.1:120244185-120329185 GCA_963969495.1 Ceratothoa steindachneri | reverse complement strand
GATCCTGTTATCAATTAAACCGCCCTCATATATATATATATATATATATATATTTTTTTTTATTAAGAGTTGCTATTGATTTTTTGTTCTATTTTAGATTTTATCCCCTTCGACCCCCAAAAAGGTTGATTCTCTTTTGTAATTTCCCTGGCCACCATACGAGATTATAAATATTAGGGTGCAGAGTGGGAATTTGCCCAATTAGGTATAAAAAGGGATTGATTGGTATTGTTAGTGGTGTTGATGTATGCCAGCCCACTTTGTTGGAAACAGGTTACATTTGCAAGTTGATAGTCTTACTATTTGTTTCAATTGAGTGTTGTTGTTTAGCGAAGAGATCTTGGTTCATGTGATGGCGAGAAACCTGGATGATAGGCCGCGTCGCTTCTCTCTCTACCTCTCCTCAATGCTCATGTCCGGTGCAGTCAAGCTCTACTTACTTCAGGTCAAGTTCCTCTTCAGTAAGTATTCCGCTGTCGGCTCATGGGGGTTTGGTAGGAAGGGGTCTTGTGACTATGCTCTTCATGCCCCATCCCATCCCATGGGGGCAGGCAAGTTCAAGAGTTGTTCACGAACCCCCATTTCCATAACATCTCTAAATTAGATTCCTCTTTTAACTACTCTATATAGGGTGTGTAATTCCTTTCACTCATTTCAGTTACCTTTAAAAAAAACACCTTCATCTTTTGCCGAGGCCACCCTTAGTTTTAGCTTATATTTTGTTTAAAAAAAAATATTAAAAAATCGAGCCTCTTTTTTTCGTGCTGATCGAAATTTGAAGCTCTATTTCGATTTTGTTCTGGTAGTGTTGGTACCGAGCACTTACAAGTAAACTTCTCTTTTGAGTACTTGGGGCTATTCTCGTTCCACACATGTCCACTTACCTTAATTCCACGAGGGAGAGAGCCTTAAGTCAAATTATCAGATAGTAGTAGGAGTAATGATGATGTGAGCATCCCTCTCCATCTCTCCGTTTGAGGTTCCTTGTCGGATATGAGCACGAGTCTTCATCGTTTTCAGCAGGCGGAGGTCTCGTTGTTGGACAACACCGAACCGCTCGCCAGGTGAGTTTCCCCTCGCCGCATTTTACTACGTTACATCTCCTTGCTAATGGGGGGGGGGGATTCTCACTATGCGAATTCGGAATCTGGATTCAAATGCGCCCTCCAAGCCCCAACATTCAGCGTGGATGAGTTTGGCTGCAGTAGCAACATTACATTGTACAACTTTTATTCTCTGTCTTCGTCTCTTCTTTTTTTTCCTTCTGTTCTTCGCGCAAGGGTGGGGTCGTGTATTAGTTACTATGCTCCATCCGACATTTTTAGTTGCCATCCCGACGCACGCGCCCGCATGGAGATTAGATCGTTTATGTTGCACAGTTTCAGGAGAGTTGCATACCATTCTGGTCACGACCGACACAACTAGTCGTCAGACTATCCGGGCCTATGTATCTCCCACGCATTTTCTTTTCTCGATCTTTTCAAACCTCTGACATCATGCCCTAGTTTCTTGTTTTGAAAGGAATTGCTGCTATGTTCCCCTATTCCATTCGTTTATTGTATATTCTTTGTTATATTTAATCGTATATCTCTTCCTTAAATATAACCTCTTCGGTCGATCTCACGTGGAAGTAGAGGTCAGACTCGGATGTGCGAACAGCCGATGACTTCCTTCTTCGGGCTCACCACCCTCGACTTCGATGATCTCTTGATGCCCCCGTTGGTTCCCAAAGGACCATCCTTCCTATCTGAATCCACCCCCCGAAGTAAGTTCGAGAACACCTAGAGTTATTGGAAGTGCTTCTCTAAAGGTTTAACAAATGTATAACTCAGCCAGGGCAAAATTCTAGTCATGTTTTGGTGGAGTATTTTTGACACGTGTTGACTGTTTTATGCCTAATCGCATTGGGGAGACGCAGGAGAACCGAGGATGAATGTTTTAACGACCGTCTCAATAGATTCATATTCGCGTCTGTGACTCCCTTTGCCCCTTGTTCGAACATGTTCCTGTAGACCTCCAATTGCATTCTTCGGAATTTAGCATTTAGGGTTTGAGGTTTTTTTACCCCTGATCTGTTTTCACTCTCCGTCGGAATAGACCCGGCTATGAATGAAGGAGGTATTAAGCTCACTAAAGAAATAAACCCTAAATAGACACGACATACTCTAAATGACTGGTATATTTCAGAGATCGAAGGCTCTGCTCTACTGCGGGACGACCCCATGGCTCCGGAATTGTCTACTCTACTCAACGAATGGGACGAGGATCTGCTGCCCTTTCCTAATCTGGCCCGCAAGCGAGATATCACGATGGCGGAGGACGACGTGCTGCATACGCCCATCTCCATCCACCCACAGGTACTGCCCGCTTTCAGTCAGGAAACTCTCATCTAAAATCCCCAGCTACCCTAGTTGCTACCGATCATTTCTTGTTTTATAAATGTCGCTCATGAGATTTCCCGAAAATGAATGCGATTGACCTGCACGTCCTCCCAACCTAAGGACGTGGTTTGACCTGAACACGGTAAAATTGTTGGTGCGCTTTACCCTCCCCGCCCCTCAGAGGTTAACCTTTTTATTATTAGCATTATTATTGTTATCAACGCTGGACCCGGACCGGATCACATTCTGGAATTTTCTGATCATATGGAGTTTTCTGTTAACCCCTAAGTCATTGGGGATCATAGTATCTACATACTTTCCATAGCCCCTTTTTCTTTTTCTATAAGTATAGTGACAATAAAAGGAAATAGTGGGAGTGTTCATTGGGATCCGGCCCCAAGCACGGCCTCGCCCTCCCTAAGTTTCGGGGAGGAGGAGGTAACAGGAGACCCCTTTGACCTGTGGAAGGGCTTCCTTTTCACCATCTGCATCCAACACTCCCACTCTCTTCCCCGATGGAGGTTGGTTCGCCGATCAGAGACTTGACTCCGACTGAAGGAACCTGGACTGGGATTCGTGATGCCTGGGGGTGTGTGTCCAAATGGAACCCCTCCCGCCTGAGATAGACATGATCCCTAAGTTGATGACCCAGCCACAGATGACAGGATCTTCTATGAGGGTGAACCTGTATTCGGTGTCAAACATTGACCCTGAACCCACACCTATTCAATCTTTCCTTAACGTAGCTCGGGCTTGCAATGAATCACAAGGAGAGTAGCGAACTCTCCTCACGGATGGTGCCCCTTTGACAGCTAAGACCTGAATCTCTTAGAAAATCTTGCTTAAGCCGGTATGACCGGCCTTGGGCTTCCTTCCGGCGGTGGAGAGAAGCGCGTTCATTCCCCACACTCGTAAAAACAAAAGAAGTAGGAGGAAGAGAAAGTGGACTAAGGTTTCCTCTCCGTCGGCGGGAGCTCCGGGGAATGACGTGTTCGCTAGCGTTTCAGCAAGCGACCAGGCCAACGTCAGCACGTCCGACCCCGAGGCGTCCTTGGGTAGTGGGAGCGACATATACAAACACCAAAGTCGCAAAGTGCACTGACCGGAGATTCTAGTACTTCGGAGCCACTCATTGAGTAACTATTTGACTTTACTGCAAGATGAAATAATTCAGAGTTGAGCGTTAGCTAGTTTGATAGGTAGAGAGCCGAAGGTGGACCGGAACCTTCGGTGAATGGAATGCATCGGATCCGACTGGTGCGGCCCTGATTAGTGCCAGGTAGTCTCCCAATGAGGAACTTATGTGATTTATATCAACTCACAAAGTGCCCTGAGTGCTTTTGGGGCATTAAATTTTCAGCATCTCCTGGTTCACGATATCCATGACGCCACGGTTTTTGCGAGCCAGACGGATGTCGAGATCATCATCTGCTGGGTTCCCGGACATGTGGGGATGAGAGCGCCTAAGAGACCGCGAAGACTGGGCGATCAGACCAGCATTTCGGCTCTTTCTCATACCGACTACATGGCAGGAATACGGGGATCTGCTTAGCAAATATGGGAGATGGCTGAGGGGAACTTAAAGTTGCGTGCCATTGCGTCGCAACTGTTCCCATGGACCTACCCCCTCCAATGCCGCAAAGGCTTCAGGTTGCTTTCTGTCGTCTCCAAACTGGGCACACTCGCGCAACGGACCGCCATTTGCTGCGGCGCTAGCCTTCGTCTTATTTTGACGACTGCATTGACCCCGGACTGTTCGGCACATTGTTGTTGACTGTCCCATTCTGGGTGATCTTCGCGGACGTTACCTGTGCCCGTACCGGGATGAGCGGGGTCGCTACTGCTTGTCCATTGTACTCGGGACTGGTTCATGCAAACAGACTTGGGGACTATGACTTTCTCCACTTTATTTGACTTTGTAGGTCGCATGTTCCTGTGCCGGGAGAGCGCGCTTCCTTCTTGTTCTCTTTTTGCTCATCTTGTTTGTTTTTTATCTTGTGTTTTTGCCTTTGTTCCTTTTTTAGCTTTATTTACATGCTATTTTTTTTATCTAGCAGTTGCCAGTTGAGGTCTTTAAAAAAATGCAGAGTACCCTACCTTCGTTAAATTAAAACGTCGCTACCTACCTTTTACAGAGGAGACCCTGACCACAATCCGGTCAGCATTCCAGGAAGAAAACATCTTCCCTAGACTGGACAAAATTCCTCGAAGAAAGCAGACTGATCTTCAAGTTATAGCAATATCAATCTTTCATTTTCTCTAACAATTAGTATGCTTTACCAAGCTTGACTTGCGTGGTGTATCAGTGATCCGAGCGGCGAATTCGCGTTGCTCACAGTCACCGACGTTGCATTTATATTCGTACAAGAAATTACACTCTTGCAAGTGGCCCGTCGCGGAAAGGCAGCTATTTTTTTATGACGAGGGTCGAGTTTTCTTTGGTCTGTAATAAATTACTAATTTAATTTGGCTTGTTTGATCAGTGGGGATAATATTCTGGTGTATGATGGCTTTGAGGACTTTTTCTTCCTCCTTGTTAATAAGGTCTATTGTACTTGGTTCAGATGCAGTCCAGCTGACCCAGGTGACTTGTTCTTCTTCATATTTTTAATGGCTTGTTTTATCTTTGCAATTGAGAATTCTATCGTCAATAGTTCAGGTACTTCCTTAATTCGTAGACTGGTTGTAACTCCTGTCGGTTCTTCTGTGAACACTTAATTAAAATAATTTGATAATACTTCCGCCTTTTCACGGTTCTTTTTTGTCTTAGTTGTATTGTCGTTATTTGTGTAGAGTTTCGGAATACCAGTTCCACCTTTTAATTTTCCTTGGATATACTTCCAAAATATTTTGGGATTCCCTTTCACATATTGTGCAATATTAAATTCTTTGGTTTTTATTTCTTTCCTGGTTTCTTTTCTCACTTGATTCTTCATTCATCTGTACTACTTCTCCACTTCTAGGTATTGTCTATTAGTGTTATATTCGCATATTCTTAACCATTTTAATTTTGCCCAATGTCTTTTCTTTCTTCTTATTTTTGTCCACAGTTTTCTGTTCAAATTCGTTCATTCTCTTCCTCAATGTCGATTTGTCTTTTACTTCTTTCACTGGTACAACTTCGTGCATTACTTCCTCCAATTTAGTCGTAAGGTATTCCTTCCAGTTAATATTCAGTCTTTGCTTCATCAGCTTATAATCTGTTCTCTCATATACATATAGTTTCTTTTTAACTGGCTTCTCCTCAACTTCATTATCACATATAAAAGTTATACAAGCGCGATCACTTCACCCAATGGGACTCCCTACATAAATGCCCTTGACAATTTCTTCCTCACTGCTAAATATTAGATCTAAAGCGCTTCCTTTTGTCTCCCATCTGTGTCTTGTGATTTTCTCAACATGCTGAGTCATAAAGCCATCCCTCAGTGTCTCTATAAATCTATACCTGCACCTTCATCTAATCTCCCCCCCCCCCCGAATTTTCACCACCCATAATCATAACAAACTACATAACCACCTTGCCATTCTTTTCATCAACACCATTAGCATAATCACTTTTTAACATCAGCATAAAGATGCATTAAAAGCCATATCTCGCGGTATAGGAAGCACCCCACACCTTGACACCAAACATTTATGTCGTGGTATAGGAAGGACCGAGTGATGGAAGGATGTTTGTACGTATGGGTTGTTTACGTACTACTCCTTGATTAACGTTATATCTCTCTAAGAGTGCATATATGTTTTTTTTTTATTATCCAGGGTCTTTACTTTAAACTGTAAAGGTTCCCTGTGCCAATGTAGTGATTCAGGGAGAGAATAAAAAAAATGTTAAAACAAACTAAAACTTTAATTAAAACACAAAAACAAAATAAACAATGAACCACAGAAATATTACGAATTTAAATACACAATAAGGACTTCAATAAGTTTTTAAGTAAGGCTTTTTAACTTGACCTACTTAACATTATAGTGATGGTTAACTCACCACTCACTTCAATATAAAAATATACTGTCTCTACTGGAGTTTAAATACCTTGGTCCCTCCGGCGACGGGTTTGAGTCTGACCTTGAACTTAATGAGCTCAGACACCTCAGGAATCCGGTGGGTTCTTTGACGCGTGCCTCGGCCAGATGGTTGACGGCGGACGGAATAAACTTGACAGTCACAGGGGACTGGCGAGTGTGGCAGATGGGGGGGGGGTCTTCTTCAAGGGCGAGAACTATCACTGTGCTTTAGGATGCACCAGGATAGGCGGGTTCTCTCTGACGAGAATAAGTTGAACTTGGTTCTTAAACCAAGTTAACTTAGAGTTCGGTGTGACCACCGGGTAACGGGCTCGAGGAGGAGCTTTTTCTTCGTTTGGGAATTCGTCAAGGGCGAGGACTATCTCGGTGCTTTGTGCTACACCTGACGAGACTAAGTTAAACTTGAACAAGTTAACTTAAAGTTCGGTTTGATAACCAGGGACTAGCTCGATGATGAGTTGCTTCTTAGTCCCCTCTCTTGCAGGGGACTTCGTAGCCTGGTTGACTAACCGAATTTACTTAGTTGTTTGGTGTTCTTACTCCAACGGTTTTTTTCTCAGCAAGTCTTACCTCTGGTTCAGCTGGCCCTTCGAGCTTGAGAGAAACGCGTCTCCAATTTCGTACTTGAGGTGAAATTGAATACCCTCTCATAGGAAAGATCTTACAGTTTAAACCGTTCTGCTTTTCATAGGGACGAGGGGCTATGGTTACGAGATTGACCTAAAGTGCCTGGCCCGGATGTTCTGTGGTCAACGTCCCGTGTCTCAACTGGGAGAGAAGGGAGAGGGTCGATTCTCCTACACCATATTTTACCAAGATTTACGAGGGGCGGTCAATAAGTTTTGCAATTCGGATATGAGGAAAAGTGTTTTATTATTTTATAATATAACTACCCTCGACTTTCATGCACTTGCGCCACTTGTCCCTGAGGCTTCGAATTCGCGACAACCAGAAATCTGCCGACTGCTGTTCAATCCACTCCTGGACGGCGAGCTGGACATCTTCATCGTTCCCAAAACGGCGTCCACGCAGTGAAGCCTTGAGTTGGCGGAATAAAAAGTAGTCACTAGGGGCCAGATCTGGACTGTAGGGGGATGGTTGAGCCCCTCGAATCTGCACTCGCGCAGGGCAGCTTGTGCAACTCTGGCCTTGTGGACTTGACGTTGAAGTCGATCATGGGGCGTGAGGTTTCTAGGGACCCAACGGGCAGAGACCTTGGTTATGGTTATGGCCAAATCGTCGTGGATGATGTTGATAACACTTCCATGTGTTATTCCAAGTTCTCGCTGGTTTTCATCGACCTTCACCCGTCGATTTTCGAGGATCCTCTCCACACGGGCCACATTGTCCTCGTTGGTCACGTCTGACGGGCGTCCTGGACGGGGGTCACCTTCAAGGGACTCACGACCATGGCGGAACTTCCTATTCCAGCGAGCAATGGTTGCATAGGAAGGGGCGGTGTCGGTGTAAACGGCAACCATGCCTTCATGGATCTCTTGCATTCTTGCCTTCCTTGGTCAAAAATTTGATCATTGCGCGCTGCTCAACCTTCTCCGTTGAAAAATTTGTGACTGACGATCTGCGATCAGCTACTGCTTCTTAAATAGACGAGGCAGGAGCGTGCGGCTGCAGGTCCTGACTTGTCCTAAGACCTCCACAAACAGCCAGCCCCCTTCCTCTGTTTTGCCCTACCGATTCGCAAAACTTATTGACCGCCCCTCGTATATATAAAATATGTCACAATCACAATTGTAGTATTCGTCATGCGACCCATCCATCCAGCCTCGACATCGCCTTAGACCTTTGATTCCCTTTGGTCTCCTTCGCCTCCCTTCACACTAATCCATCTGTCTGAAATTCGCACCAACTAGTGAAAATCGTCAGTCCTAACCTAATTCTCTACCAATAAGCCCTTCTCCCCCAATTATCAGCTGTATATTCGTTTATTTCCTCTTTTCATTCACACTCCCATGTCCATTTCTACTTCATTCTGAAGCAGTTCTCCAGATTTTAAATTGATGTCTTTTCGCAGCCTATAACGTCCCTGCAAGAGGAGCCCCTGGATAACAATTTTGGTCCTCCATCCGATGACTTCCTGAACGGCATCCCCCTCCATCAGGTATTGAGTTCTTCGGAATCTTCCAAGGAAGGTCTCTTCCCATGTAGTCTAGGGCGGATTCTCATATAACGTCCTCCCTTATCTCGTTTCCGTCCTTTATATTCCGCATGCTCTTTCCCTCGGAAAGTTATGGGCTACCCCTCTCCTTAATGCGATAAGTGTTCTACTTGGCCTTCTTCCATATATATTTACTTTCCCTAGTTAACCACCATGTAAGCACTTGAAAATCGTTTTGTAATAAAAAAAATTCTTCGTTTGAGTAAAAAGTATGTTTCCTCCTCGCCTTAATCACGTTTCCGTCATGTGTTTGCAGGCTCCCGATGCTCAGCCGCCATCGGAAGCCACTGGCCAGTTGACAGACATGTAAGTATCTGAGCACTGCTAATTAGGTTATACGCTGAAGTGGCTTATCACTTTTTAGCGTTACTTCAATCATTGTAATTTTATACGCTACAATCTCACATTTTCACTAGACTTGAAAAGTCTCGACTTTAAACACAATTCTCGAGCTCACATTTAAATGCCACTCATTCTATCATTTCCTAACTCTGGGCGCACTATCCCCTGCAAACTCTTCAGTCTTATTCATATTCATTTCACATAATTTAGGTCTACAATCACCTTTTCATCATATCCTATATTTTTACCTCCTTTCATTTTTCACCTTCGAACAATTCACATGCTGTTGCAGATTAAATGGACTAAGTGGAAGAGGTACGTTATAATTTGTTGGAAATATCTTGTAAATTTGTCGGTAAAATAACAATTTTGTTTGAAGATGTTGATTCACTAACCTACGTTTCCCTACCCTAGTCAAGTTTGTCATCTTTTTGACAACTATACGTTGGAGGTATGTGAATTTTCAAGCCCCACGTAAGTCTCCGCATTGGGATCAGCCATTTGGGGGCTCCTCGAACATTGTACCTTTCACATATTAACTTGTGCCAAATTTTCTAGTATGACACGTTATTCCTCATTTGAGTTTAACTATTTTGGAACTCAAAATTAGGCATTATAATATCCAACTATTTTTTAATATTTGGGCCGTCGACTCTGCTCACCTTCTTCCAGTACATATAAAGGAGGCTAAAGCGTCGACATACTCTATGGTTAAAGCTCGAGGACAATTTCGCCTGAATTGCGGGCATAGTTGGGAAAGCCCATCAACGTTTGACCGGGACTGGGGTCAGTGTTATTCGTCACAAGCAGGGGTGGCGAAATCTTCCTTAATGGCCATGGAATACTAAATAATTTTTTTTTCTTAGGGGCCCTTCCAACCCTCTTCTACCGGAGAGGAGGTTTACTTCTCTCCTAGACCTAGGGGTGCGATAGAGTCTCCTTCACCCCCTTCTCTGGAAGCGCCCTTGGGCGAGGCCATCATCTTTCAAGCGGCACTCCATCCTTTACTTTCACAGGGGATTGCCAAGAGAGTAGCCACGCAACTCAAAATTGATCGCTCCCGATGGGAGCGGCTAGAAAGGGCCAACCCCCTCAGGAGGCCAAGGGTTAGCAGGGCCCGGCCTTCCTGCTCCCCTCTCTTCCCCGATGGATGCCGGTTCGTCGGCTCTAGACAGGAAAAAAGGAGGTATCTCGAAAAGGGATCTGTGATGTCTTGGGAGGGATGTCCACATGGAGCCACCCTCCCCAGAAATCACCCATAGGAACCATAGTTTGCCAACCACAGAACCATAATTCCTTCCCTGTGTATGCTACTCCTCAGACGGTTCGGGCCTCCGAGGATTCACGATGAGGGAAGAGACCTCCTCCCCCTGTTAGTGCCCCTTTGACAGTAAAGACCTCCATTTCAGAGAAGGAGCTTTCTGAGGCCGATACATCCGGCCTAAGGGCTCCTTCCGGTCGTGGAGAAAATACTTTCATTTTCCACCCTCTTCTAAAGAGAAAAGAAATAAGAAAAAGACTAAGGGTTCCACACCCCCTGCAGGATCTCTGGGGACGGACGGGTCCGCTGCCGTCTCGGCAAGGGACCAGGCCAAAATCTGCACTTCCTGCCCCTATGCTGGCCGGATGGAGTGTCCCAGACCAAGACCAAAGTCGCAGTGCCCCGAGCGGAGCCTCATGGGCAGTCCCATCATGAAACTCAAGGTTGAACGTGTGATGAGAAATCAGGGAGGGTCCTCGAGACCCTCCCCTACACTGCTCCTGGCCCCTCCAGGCTTACGAGCATGGTCGTTTCCGCGCCCATTTGGAACCCTTCTGCGGGTTCTACCCACCTCGGGCGCTTCCCTGGTAGAGCTGGCCGCACAAAGGGTTCACACCTTGCCCCGGCTAAAACCATGGCTCCCCTCCCTTCCCCAGCGTGGCCGTTTCCCGTAAGGCGGAAGGTCCGTGCGCCTCCATTGAGTCGTTAGACTCACAGGAGGCAACACCCCTGTAGAGGGTCGTGAGGCCATCTTCCGGGGGGTAGGGGGGGGCAGCAATAAAGGAGCTTCGACTCCTTCGCTCACACCCAGTGGTAGGCTGAGTGACTCAGAGACGGTGGATCCTCGAAAAGAGGGTCTACCGCCTCCGAAGCCTCCCCGCTCACCTAAGGTTTCGAGGCGAGGGAGGAAAATACTCGCATGGCGAACCCAACCTTCCCCTATTAGTTCTCGAAGGCGAAAGCGTCTTCAGGGCATTGTCCGGCCAACAGCGCCCGGAATTCTGCCTCCGGGAAGCGTACCACCATTCCCGTCAGGGTCTTCTCTTCGAAGAGGAACACCGCGTCTTCTCCGAGTTTGGACTGGAGGGCATATTCCTTCAATGGAATTGCTGCGGACTCCGGGCCAATTGAGACGAGTTGCGGAGGCTCGTCTCGTACCCTTCCCCTTTAGCTATATTTTTGCAGGAGACCATGCTGGGCGCGTACCCCCTGCCAACCCTCCTGGGGTATAAGGGTTTATACCTCACCACCACCACGGTATGGGGGCCGGGCAGGAGGAAGTGTGATTTACACCCTGCATGATGTCTCCGTTCTTTTTGCTTTAGTTAGTTCCTTTCAGGCAGTAGCTGTGCAGCTGCACCTGGATAGGAGGTATACTGTTATTTCCGACTTCGACGCGGGGCACTTCCGCCGCGTCGTGGCATGGTTGCTGAGGTCCTTTCTCTTACTCGGAGATCTGAACCGTAGATATCCCCTCTAAGGAGACTACTCGATTAATCACCGGGGTCAAGTCCTTGCCCATCTCATCGACGAGCTGTAGATAGGTGTATTAAAAGTGGATGAGTTTACGCATCTCTACCCGAGAACCGCTTCATTTTCCTACCTCGATCTATCTGTGTGCTCTCCTGATGCACAGCCTGATTTTGGGTGAGGCTGGTCGATGACCTCCATGGTAGTGATCATTTTCTGGGCCGCTGCCGCCCGAGAGCCCGCCCCGGTGGTTCTTGGCGCGGGCGCGGTGGTCCGCATATCAGGAAATGTCTGACCCCGATTCTTCCAAGCAATGTATCGTTTATCTCCTGGAAAAGGAAATCCTGACCTTTCAGGCTGTGGATCATCTCTCATTTCTTGAGACAGGACCTGGTCTTCGCGCGCGAGGCACTCCCTGGGACGTCTTATGTCCCACCCTTAACTCTTGTACACGCGCCATGGATATTCTTCCTTCGGGGGCCCTGATAGGGTTACTGCCTTACCTTTTTATCGATCCTTTGTTCGTTTGAAGCTCAACCACGGATAGTATTATGCAGCCGAGATTGTATTTCGGAATGTGGACTCGATCCACCGCACCCTCTTCGTCTGGCGACGGTGCCTTCCGCACACTTCTCATTGACAGCCTACTTGTCGATGCTGGGGAGATGCCACTCGCTCCGCACCGTGCACAGTGCATTATTCACCTGTACGCGCGAGCCCGGCTCCTGCCTTAGTCGGTTGAATGGAACTTAAAGTGCCATTTCACCGCCATTGTTCCTATTGACCTACCCCCCAATGCCGAGATGGCTTCAGGTTACTTTCTGTCGTAACCGAACTGGACACACTCGCATGACGCACTGCCATCTGGTGGGCGCTCTCCTGCCCCTTATTGTGACGACTGCGTTATTCCCCAGACCGTTTGGCACACTCTTGTTGACCTTCGCGGACGTTAACTGTCCCGGTACTGGAACGACCGGGGTTGCTACCCCTTACCCTTTGTACTCGTGACTGGTTTGTGCACACACACTTGTTGACTATACGACTTTATGGAGGAGGCTGACCTGCTCCATTTTATTTGACTGTTGTAGGTAGCATGTTCCTGCGCAAAGGGGGGGAGGGGGGCCTTCCTTCGACGACGGAGCGTGTCTCCTTATTGCTTTTGTTTTTTGTTATTTGTTGTTTTTTTCTTAGGTTGTGTCCTGTCTTCGTTCCTTTTTTATCTTTATTTTCTTGTTTTTTTAATATAACCTATTATTAGGCTCTCCGCTAATTACGGCGACTTTTGCCCTAGTTTTCTGTCGCCAGATGGGCGATTTAAATTAAAAAAAATAATAATAAAAAATGCCTCAACCTCACAAAAGGAACCTCCCAGTCCCCGCGCCGATTCGGAACCTTTCTACGCGTTCTTCTCGTTCAGGGCGCTCTCCTGTTAGAGATGGTGGCACAAACGGTTCACAAACAACCTAGAAAAAAAAAAAAAAAAAAAAAAAAACAGGGATCCCCACTTCTTTCATCGTGAGCGTTTCCCGTAAGACGAAACGGCCATGCGCCTTCATTGAACTTTTATATTCATAAGAGGCAACACTCCTGAAGGTGATCGTGAGGCTATCTTCCCGCGTTCCTAAAGCTGCCCCCTCCTAGGAGGACAGCAACAAAGTAGCTTCGGGTCTAGACCCCGTCCAAGATTTGACTCTGTGCCTCGGAGACGATTGATCCTGTAAAGGAGGGTCCCCGCCTCACGAATCCCTCCCGCCCACCAAGTTGCAGGTGGAGGGAGGAAAAGACGCATAGGTAGCCCAACCTCCCCCGATAACTCGGCGAAGGCGACTGCGCATTTAAAGGCCTTGTTCAGCCAACAACTCCCGGATTTATGCCTCCGGGAAGTGTACGGCCATTCCCGTTATTCAGCAGTGCTTCTCAACCTTTTCCATCCATTCTCCCCTTCCTGAATTTTCACCATCCTTGTAGCTCATCTTCATTTTTCTCCCAAAACCACCCCGCCAAGAAAGGTAAAAACATTTACCTGAACAGAGCACTTTTGCTCTATTGTTTATTACAAAGTTGTCAATCATAATTATCATATATTTTGCTAGATTTTTGTGATATATTCCTTAACCGTTCAATAAATATTTTTATATCAAAATCGAAAGCCATTGTATCAGTAATTGTATCTTGACATATCAATCAGTTTATGTAATTTTTATATCAAAAGTGAAGGTATTTGTATTTGACCTCACAAAACTTGTATCACATGTCGTTGAGAAGAGTAACATTGTTTTATAGGATTGTCACCAGTTTATGAGTGTAGGGCTAAGGCCGCCTTACAGTCGAGTTTGGTCTGACTTCAAAGTCTTCTTTTGGATAATCTGTTTGTAGGCTGGGTTTGAATGGTAACCTGGTTATTGCTTGGCAAAAGGAAGGACTCGAAAGAAAAATGGCGGGGTTTTTTTTTTCGATTTAATCTTGGCTTAGGGCTACCTCATTTTGGGCAAATGAAATAGTTGTATTTTCCGTGGTTCGTTTTCGCGCTCATGTCCTTGGCTGACTATCAGTGTTAATGTCCAATGTTTCTTTAAGTCTCCTTCTGCGTCAGATGGGACAATGCACGGACAGATTGAGGACGAGGTACGGACTGGTGATGCTAATAATAACGCTTCTAATATACTAATCAGAATGAGAATGATAATAGGAATGTTTTTGTCCTATTTATACTAACGTCAATTAAGGGGGCATGACTTCTCTTAATCTGAACGCGGGGTGGAGGTTATCGGGTCAAAAGTATGTGCGTGTGTTCCCTACTAAGACTCCATGGCGTAGTCAAAGGGTGTGTACATGTTCATTGTAGGCACGTGTGCACCAAAAGAGTATTTGCATTAGGACGCCTGACCGGACATATCAATCCGACACCATAGCAAGATTGATTTAGTCTTTTCACAGGTTCATGTAAACTGGCGGGTCAGATCAGATTCCGTTCTATGTGTGCCCAGCTGTTTTCCACCAGATCGTCGGCTTGGATCTGTTTTCTAATGTGTGTATGTTTATATTCACGTGGGAACACAAGGATTTCACTTGTAAAATATTCTGCTTTGCATTTATACATATTAAATTGCTATTTAACATTATTTACAAGTATTTGCTTTGTTTTACATATATTAATTGTTACAAGATGGCATATTATTTCAATTTTCGATTTGTGTGCCCAATTTCAAGATTTCAATAGGGCCAAGAGGGTGTTCATTTGTTCGGTTCCTTGTTGGCTCTACTCTACCTTGCACTTGGGCGCTAGTTTATTTTTAGGCATTTGACGAATCCGAGGCTGTGTCACTGACAATGCACATCTCATGTAGAGGTCCACATCCAGTCTGTTTGTAGAAGGGTGAAGAAACTAGATTCACTTAAATAGGTAGTTGAAAAGGTCAAGTGTAGTCGAAGTGCAATCTCACTAACTTTTGTATATGACTGATGGCATGAATACCAAAATACATTCAGAGATCTTTGGTAGGAGAATCATTTTTGAGATCCAGGCATTCGTCCTGGGCATCATTGGGAATGGTTGTAATATCAAGCGTGCCAGTGAATGTATTCCTCACGAACTTCCTTTCTCCCTCCTCGCATTTTGGAAAGTACATTTTAAGTTTACTCTCCAAGATCTCAGATGATGATTAATTTAAGTTTTAAGTAATGGGTCAATAAGATGATCTTTATCTTCGTCAGGCCAGTTGAAAGCTCTTCAGACTTGGAGACATTGACGGCACTGACTTTCCTTTGCCAATTCTGGAGCTTGGCAAGAAATGCACGAAGACAATCCATCAGGTGAAACATTTCTTTTGTAGCCCTGTAGCCTGAGATTCAACCTATTTAACGGCTCAAATATATCTGCTAAGTATGCAAGACGTGACTCCCACAAAACCTCATTGAATTGACTCAAGAGATTTATCCCGTTTTGTAGGGGAATCGTCACTCCCTGTTCTCTCTCAGTGGAGACACGGGACGGTGACCGCAAGAACATCCGGGCCCGGCACCGTGGGGCAAACTCGTAACCACAACCCCTCGCCACTCGTCTCTATGAAAAGCCGAACGGTTTTAAACTGTAAGATCTCCCCTACGAGAGGGTTTAGGGCCAGGAAACTCCTTTGAGAGCTAGATATAGCTCTCGGGCCGGTGGTGCCCCTGGTTCTGCCCAGGGCGCCACCCTGGAGGGTACCACATTTGGCTATTTGTCGCCACGCCTCGGCTCCCAAAGCTTGTACGGCGCCGGGGTATTGCGTTCGACCCTTTTGGAGCACACCTCGTGTCACGCTGGAACCGTGCCAATGTATACGGATGGCTCCAAGTCCCAAGAGGGGGTCGGCTTCCACGCCGTATCCCCTCTGTTTGAAGTCAGCGGGGTTCTGCCAGGCGCTGCGTCTGTCTTCCCGGCTGAACTGGTGGCAATACACCACTCGGTACGGGAGATTACGCGACGTGCCCGGTTTGGAGACCGGATTGTGATCTATAGCGACTCACAAAGCGCCCTGAGTGCTCTCTGGGCATTGGAATCTCCGCATTCCCTGGTTCGCGATATCCGTGACGCCACGGTTTTGGCGAGCTGGGCAGATGTCGAGATTATCTTCTGTTGGGTTCCTGGACATGTAGGAATTGCGCGGAATGAGGGCGCCAAAGAGTCCGCGAGGACTCTGAGACCGGGCCAGCGTTTCTCTCTTCCTCACACCGACTACATGGCAGGAATACGGGCAGCTCTTCGGACTGCTTGGCAAAGAAGATGGGAGACGGTGGAAGGGAACTTAAAGTTGCGTGCCATTGCGCTGCGACTGTTCCCATGGACCTATCCCCCAATGCCGCGACGGCTTCAGGTCGCTTTCTGTCGTCTCTGAATCGGACACACTCGTGACGCATCGCTATTTGATGGAGCGCTCGCCTGCACCCTATTGGGACGACTGCGTCGTTGCCCAGACTGTTCGGCACATTCTTGTCGAATGTCCCAGTCTGGGTGATCTTCGCGCACGTTACGTGTCCCGGTACCGGGATGGGCGGGGTCGCTACTGCCTGTCCCTTGTACTCGGGATGAGTGCGTGCGCCATGACTGGTGGACTGGTAGACTTTGGGGGGGGGGGAGGCCGGCCTTCTCCCTTGTATTTAACTTAACTTATTTATTTTTTTTTTGTAGGTTGCAGGCTCCCTGATTGTTATCCCTTTTTATTGATGTTTCTGTTCAAATTTTTATTTTAAAATAGCCTAGAACTAGGCTGTTTGTTTGCGGCGACTTATGCTCAAGTGGGCAGTCTCCAGATAGCTACTTAAAAAAAAAACAACTCCACTACGAGAGTATATTCAATTTCACCTCAAGTAAGAAATTAGAGACTCGTTTCTCTCAAACTCGAAGGTCAGCGGGACCCGAGGTAAAACTTGCTGAGAAAAAAAAGAACCCTCCTGCGGCCCGTCCACAATTTCCCGTCCCCCTCCTACCCTAGTGGGGGTGACGAGGTATAAATAACAAACTGGACAGGTAGAGTACGTGAGTCTCCAGGCTACGAAGTCCCCGACTATAGAGGCCGGGCTACCAAGACTGGACAGGTAGAATACGTGAGTCGCCAGGCTACGAAGTCCCCTGCAAGGGGGCTAAGAAGCAGCTCATCCTCGAGCTAATCCCTGGTTATCAAACCGAACGTTAAGTTAACTTTTTCAAGTTCAACTTACTCTCGTCAGAGACACTCCTCATATCCTGGTGCCTCCTAAAGCCCAGAGATATTCCTCGCCCTTGAGGAATTACGAAAAGAAGAGGAAAAAGGCTCCCCCTCGAGCCCGTTACCCGGTGGCCACACCAAACTCATAAGTTAACTTGGTTGAGGAACCAAGTTCAACTTATGCTCTTCGGGGCCCCCTCCCTCCTGCTATCCTGGTATATCCCAAAACACCGATATATGCCTCGCCCTTGAGGAAGACTGGAACTAAGAAGAAGCTCATCCTCGAGCTACGAAGTCCCCGACTATAGAGGCCGGGCTACCAAGACTGGACAGGTAGAATACGTGAGTCGCCAGGCTACGAAGTCCCCTGGAATAGAGGCAGGGCTACCAAGGGGGCTAAGAAGCAGCTCATCCTCGAGCTAGTCCCTGGTTACCAAACCGACCTTTAAGTTAACTTGTTCAAGTTCAACTTATTCTAGCCTTTGAAGAAGACCCCTCGAGTACAGTCCTCGCCCATGAGGAAAAACGTAACGAAGGAGAAAAAGCTCCCCCTCGAGCCCGTTACCTGGTGGTCACACCAAACTCATAAGTTAACTTGGTTTTAAGAACCAAGTTCAACTTAACTCTCGCCAGAGAGACCCCGCCTACCCTGGTGCCTCTTAAAGCACCGTGATTGTTCTCGCCCTTGAAATCCGTCCCCCCCATTGAATACCGTGTGGACCCCAGCTGCCACACTCGCCAAAGTCAGTGGTGGCTTTCAAGTTATTCGTCCGCAACCTCCATCTGGCCGGTCGGCACGCGTCTTGGAGACAATAACATTCATGAGGTAAAGTGCTCATTGAGTTCAAGGTCAGACGCAAACCCGTTCCAAGGGGTATCCACAAAGGTAGTTGCGGCCAGTAAAGGCCGTTAGCATTTTGTTTTGTTTTTAAATTGAAGCGAGTGGTGGGTCAACCATCACTATAATGTCAAGTAGGTCAAGTTAGAAAGCCTTACAGAGAAATTATTGGTCCTTTTTGTGTATTTTAAAATTCGTGGTATTTCTGTGATTCATGTTTTGTTTTTGTGAGGTAAATTGTTAAATTTAAAATATAAGTTTATTTTGGGAATTCCCAATGTGTTTCCTTATATCCTTACGTGTTGAACCGGCTCTTCCTTAAAACAACAAAATTAGCACTCTTAGCACAAAGCCTACTTCATCAAAGAAGTATATCACGACCACAAGGTATACTACGATAAAAGTAGTGTCAGGAGTGGAGTGATCAAAAGGGGCATTCTGCTACACTTTTATTTCCAGGAACAATTTAACCTCACTCCGAAGTTCAAACAGTCGATTCGCAACATTGCCATTTGAAAGACGGCGCTCTTTGGAGTAAAAGAGAATTTCATGCTCCTAATCCATATATGTATACAAAAGTTCTTGAAAAGGCGAGAGTTCAGATCTTCAGCTTTCACAAAATTGACACATTTGGCCACTAACTCTAAGATCTTGCAAAGTTGATCAATGAGGGTTTTCGACGCCACTGCAAAACTGGATCAACTATCTATGTTGGTTGAATTTTGCCATTAACCATTCAGTCATATGTTTCTTTAATTGTACCATTAATTATGTACCTGTGAAATTTTATTGTCGATATAAGCAATTATTTAAAAGGAAAAGTTTTCTTCTCCCAGGACAGAATGATTGATGCAAGTTTTTTTTAATTCAGATTCCTAACATTATTTAAAAATGTATAACTAACAGCTTGCCATGGTCCCCAGGTTGAGAACCGTTGCGTTAGAGTCTTCTCCTCGAAGAAGGCCCCCGTATCACTGAGCTAGTCCTGGAGGGTATATTCCTTGAATGGAATTGCCGGTGACTCCGGCCAAACTGGAACGAGTCGCTGAAGCTCTTCTTCCTCCCGTTCCTTGTTAGCCATCTTTTTGCAGGAGACTATACTAGGCGCGTGCCCCCTGCCCACTCTCCCGGGGTATAAGGGTTTTGAAACCTAACACCATAGTATTGAAGCCGTGTTGGTGTCTCCGTTCTTCTCTGCTTTAAATACCTTCTTTAAGGCGTACTTTCCACCGTCCGCCGACTTCCACGCGGGGTAATTCCGCCGCATCTTGCCAAGGTTGTCGAGGCCCTTTCTCTTTCTCTAAGATTTATACGGTAGACACCCACTCTATGAAGACTACTCGCTCAATCCTAATGGTCATCTTCTTGCCGACCGATCGACAGGCTAAAGACACGACCCAAAGGTAGATTTGTTTTCGCATCACTGCCTTAGAACCGCTTCATTTTCCTCTTGATCTTTCCCGTGCTCTCCGTTGCACAGCCAGATTTTGTATTGGAAGAGGTTGATAATGTCCATAGTAGTGATCACTTTCCCATTCAAATATCATTTTCGGTACTGCTGCCGCCTGAAAGACCCCTTCCCTGGGTGTGCTAGGAGCGGGCGTTGTTTTCCCTATTTCTGGAAATGACTGCTTTCTTAGTTCCAGTCGAGGCTTTTTCGGTCGGTAAAGAGGCCGTGAGTTCTTCTCCCGCAACCTCATTTCTGTGGGCCTATCTACTATTCCTAGAACGTCTGGCCGTTTTGTACACAGGCTGCTTTCCTGGTGCTCAGCCGAGTGAGAGACCCATCAAATAGCAGTGTTATGTTTTTGCATCTGGAAAAGGTCTATGATACCTAATGGCGATAGGGGTGAGGGGACCTCTTCTGATCTTTATTTCTGACTTATTGTGAAATCGTCGATTCCTCGTACGGGTGGAGGGTAGCCCTCTCCTGCCCATTAGAAAAGGAAGAGGTTGTGTCACTGGGAAGTGTCCTCAGTGTCGCACTCTTTGCCCTGACCATCAACGGTATCACCTCGGTGCTCCCGCAGATGTTCTCGCTACACTACACGTGGACGACCTCTCGATCTCTTCGGTGCAGTCCAGATGCCAACTGGAGCGTAGACTCCAGCAGGCATTGAACCGCATCTCTCGCTATGCCGAAACGCATATCTTTCGATCTCTTCGGTGCAGTCCAGATGCCAACTGGAGCGTAGACTCCAGCAGGCATTGAACCGCATCTCTCGCTATGCCGAAACGCATATCTTTCGATTTTCCTCTGCCCCGATTAAGATGATGCACTTGTGCTGCCATCCATGGCTTCACCCAGACGCGGACTTGTACCTAAACGGGGTTCGCCTGGAAGTGGTTGGCTCGCACCCTTTTCTTGGTCTTGTATTTGACCGACGCCTCACCTGGGATGCTCATATTCGCAGCCTTAGGGTATCTTGTACCCGCGCCATAGATATTCTCCGTTCCGTGACTTTCAGCGCATGGGGTGTTGATAGGGCTATTGACTTGCTTTTCTACCGATCCTTTTTTCGTTTGAAGCTTGACTACGGATGCGTGTTTTATGCTTCCGCAGCCGAGCGCGTATTACGGAAGGTGGACTCGATCCTTCACACCGGTCTCCGCGTTGCGACCGGTGCCTTCCGCACGTCCCCCATTGAGACCCTACTTGAGGCTGGGGAGATGCCACTCGTTCTGCGCCATGCACAATGCATTATTAGCCCGCGCTTCCGTCAGTCGCAACGGCTTTCGCTGCATTCGTCGGTGTCTATGCCGCCTGCCTCCTACGCTTGAGCGTACTTCCTTCTTCTCATTGCCTTTGTTATTTTTCTTACTTACTGTTTTTTGTTTGGTTGTGGGAATTTTATAGTACCTAGTCCTAGGCGGAAATTTTAATTGCTGGTACATAGCCCTTTTGTGACAGTAGCCAGATGGTCACTGTAAAGAAAAAAAATTGCTGCTTTACTTTTTATTATTTAAAATAGGCTGCCTTATAATTTCAGCAAATATGACTGTGTCTGTATTCGCCAGAAGTGCCCCAAATTTGATTAAAAATCACGAATCTCCGAGTCTAAGGGAGCTTCGCGTTCGCTACCTGTCCCGACACCAAGACGACCGAGGTCGCTACCGTTTTTCTATTTTACTCGTGACGGAATCGTAAACATTGCATTTATTTAGTTTTGAGGTGTTTGTTACTTGCTGCTACGGCCTCCCTCCGGCACCTCGCCATGTTTTTTTATTAGTTGTTTTTTTGGTTTTGACTTTTTTTCTCCTTTTCTTTTGAGATTTTAATCCCGTTTAAATATCCACTTCTCCGCTAATTTTCGGTTTATTCACTTGATCACCAGAGTAGACTAATGTTTTTTAATAATTCGTTTACCCTCTCTTTATTCCCCCATTAATCACTAAGGTTTGCTCAAAATATTTACCTACCATACTTTCTCACTTTGCTAACTTCACCCCGCAACTAATTTTTCACTTTCTGGTGGTCCTGCCTCGTTGGTTTTCACTTCTTAACTTTAAATAAATGACTAAGATTGATATTCTTCCCCTCTCCAAGCCCACCGCTAAAAGGGATCACTAAGGTCCTCATCCCCTCTCAAGGCTTCGAGACGCCAGCTCAGCCCACTGAACCCAAGTCCCTCCCAAGGCTCATGGAGAAGAAGGAACCTCCCAAGCCCAGACAGGACGAGACCCTTCCGGCTAAGACTTCCCAGCCTCCTGAACACGTTCCAGATCGTGATGAACCGGTACTGGCCCTATAGTTTGTCTTAGTGAGGTTTTCACTTCCTTTTTTTAGTGATTTCAAGGAAACGACAGATCCGACTGCCATCGGAGAGGAGAATGGGATGGCTCGTGTGTCTGTAGACTTGAAATGACTATTCCCGGCTCCAGCATTTAAAGGTGATCGGTTCTGCCGTCGCACGCCTTTTCTACTAAGGGGCATGATAATGTGTTTAAAAAAATAAAAGTACCTTCGGCGGAGCCGCTCTCGGGCAGCTCCAATTCAGAAAAGAACCGCTTCCCCCCGCCCCTATGCTTTCTCAGGGGTCCCTCCAACCCTCTTCTACCGGAGAGGAGGCTTACTTCTCTCCTAGGCCTACTGGTGAGATGGACCACCTATTTTCTCTGGAGGCGCCTTTGGGTGACTCATCTCTTTTTCAGCGGCAGTCCCTCCTTTACATTCATAAGGGACTACCAAAAAAGCAAGCAGGCAGTCTAAAATTAACCTCTGCCGGTGGGAGCGGCTCAAGAGGGAGGAGCAGACTAAGACCAAGGTCTCAATTACGCCGACCAGAGCCTCGATTACGTCGAGGCCCCGCAATGAGAGCCTACCTGCCATTTTTTAGCCCTCTGGCTTCAAACCTTTTCTGATTATTTTCTCCACTTATGGCAGGATGTTGACCAAGGGCAACATGTTCCATCATAGGGGAGCTCTAGGTAGCATGATTGGTAGAGATACGAAGGTGGCCAGTTCCTAGAAAGGCAACCTTCTGGCAAATGCGTCGAATCCATCCGAGGCAGCCATGATGAGTGCCCTTCGGACACTTGAAAGCAGTGGCTTACGGGAGGGAACTCGTGGACTACTCCATAGGTGACATCAGTTTTGAGCTGGTCGAAGATGGAGCAGTCAAAGTCGAGTGAGTGTGTGATGAGAAAACAGGGAGGGACCTCGAGACTGACCCCTACATTTCTTTGTAATTTTCGACTGTGACAGGCTCCCTGAGTTTGTGCGTGCCGGTTGGGATCGCTACCGCATGAAGGCATTCTTGTTATTGGCCCGGAGGTGCTACTACTTCCATCACTTCGGCCATACGAATCATTCCTGTAGACGTTCAAAGTCCGGGTTACACGAAGTTTAAATTGGTCCAATGGCACACACGATAATTCTAAATCGCTAATGACCAAGTGTGTCATTTGCGGGGAACCGCACCCCGCTGTTCAAAGCAATTTGTATACTATCTCCTGGATAAGAAAATCCTGGCCATTCACACTGTAGATTGTCTCTCATTTCGCGAAGCTAAGGATTTAGTCGTGGCCCGCAGGGCACTGCCTGGGATGGCCTATGCCTCAATCTTAAAAGAAGGCACCCTCTGCTCCTGGCTCCTTGAGGCATAAGAGCAGCACGGTCGTTTCCGCGGCCATTCGGAACCCTTCTGCGGGTTCTACCCACCCCGAGCGTTTCCCTGGTAGAGCTGGAGTATCAAAAGTTTCACATACATCCTCGGCTAAAACTAGCCCCCCTCCCCCATCGCGACCGGTTCCTGTAAAGTGAAACGGCCACGCAGCTCCATCGAGTCGTTAGACTCATAGGAAGCAACACTAATGAAGGTGGCCCTTAGGCCCTCTTCTGGGCTTCCTAAAGATTCCCCCTCATGGGAGGATAGCCCCAAATGAGCTTCAGCTCCGAAGTCGCACCGCCTGCCTAAGGTTTCAAGACGGAAAGAGGAAAGACTAACATGGCGATCCCAACCTCCCTGATATGGCCTCGAAGGCGACAGCCGTGTTCTGCCTCGGGTAACCGTACGGCCATTCACGTGACGGGTTTCTCTTCGAAGAGAGCCTCCACATCTCCAAGCTAGGCCTGGAACGTATATTCCTCCAATGGAATTGCCACTGGGGGGAGGTGCGGAGGCTCGTCGCCTCTCGTTTCCTCTATCTATTTTTTTTTCAGCTCATGCTGGGCGCGTGCCCTTTGCCTCCCCTCCTGAGTATAAGAGTTTTGCGACCGCACCACGACGCGATACGGGCCGGGCAGGAGGATGCGCCATTTACACTCCTTTTGAAGTCTTTGTTCTTCTCTTTGCTTTAAATACCTCTTTTCATGCAGTAGCATTGCATCTCCACCTCGGTAGGAGGTATACAACTAGTTCTGGTACATTCCACCGTCAGCCGACTCTGACACGAGGGATTTCCACCGCCTCGCGGCACGATTGCCGAGTCCCTTTCGCTTGCTCAGGATTTGAATGGTAGACGCCACCTCCGGAGAGATTACTCGATCATTCCCAGGGCGTCAGGTCCATAGGTGAGCGCGATAACGAAAAAATGTATCACGATAACCGATAAATCCAAAATTATAATACAATATTGATTATTGACTATATATAGCGTTATTTTATAATACAATAGTAAGAATATTTGAATACCGTTTCTTAGTTTCTCACCTGGTGAGGCTCTCCTTCATCTCCTCATAGGTTTTGAGGATCCTCCTCCCAGCTCAGACCTACATATTTCTGCCTCCAAGGCACTCGCGGCTCGCCCCTGTGCTAAACTGGAACCCCAAACTGAAATTATAGATTATCGCTAGTTTGGAACCAAAAGTATCGGCGATACCGATGAATCGATAACGCGGGAAAAAAATTATCGGACAACCGATAACCCGATATCGTTATCGCGATAATGCCCACCTATGGTCAGGTCCTTGCCGATCTGATCTACAACCTGGAGATTAGTTTCCGTATCACTTACCGAGAGCCGCTTTATTTTCTTGCCTTGATCTATCCTTGTGCTCTTTGGATGCCCGGCCTGATTTTGTGGCTGCCGTAGTCTATGACCTCCATGGTAGTGATCACTTACCCATTCAAATATTTTCTTCACCGCTGCTGCTAGAGAGACTCATCCCCCCCCCCTCCTCCCCGATAAGATAGTACTTGGCGGTGGTGGTTATTTCAGGTAATGACTGATTTCACTGTCCCAATCGAGGATTTTAGGTCGGGGGATGAGGCCGATGAGTTCTCCGTGGCCATAAGTACTATTCCTAGAACGATTGGCCGTTTTGCACACCGATCGCTTCCATGGTGTTCGAGTGTTAGACTGTCTTCAAATAGAATCGATATGTCTACATGCGCCGCTATAAGCCCCGATACAACGATTTCAGTGTCGGTGAATTTCGTCGCGCTAGGGCTAGGTTCCCCCGTAAGGGGCGCGGCGATTTGCCATCCTGGCCGCCGTGCTGACGGGATCCAGCGCTCCGTCCGGCCCCAGCGCTCCGTCCGGCCCCAGCTTAGCCTCTCTTCCTTCCTTCAAAATACTTGTTTCCTCTCTTTTCACACAACCTCTCCCACAACTTTCTCTGGTCAGCCTCTAATTTCACAGGGTAGATGCTGACCTTCCTTTCAGCCAACTGTCCCGCATCGGGGCTGAGGGGGTGGGGGACAATGTTCTTTAACCCCTGAGCTCCGGTCTGGGGTGGCTGGTTTTTAACAACCTGCTTCATCCCCACCCATACCTTCCTCACATCCCTTTTCCTCTCCTCTTCACAATCTATTATTTTTTACGCCGTGTCCAAGGTGGAGCCGCCATGCCGATGGACTGCCAGGCCACCAGGTGGGAGGGGTGGTCTTAAATGGCGGCGCCTGGCTCTGCCGGGCTTGTAAGCACCTCTCGCAGTGCGGGCTACTGCGAGAGGTGATGCGCGATTGCGTCCCGTGTCAAAAAGAGGGTCACCATGCCCAGTGATGAGTTTAAAAAAAAACCCAACCCCCAACTTCCCCTATAACATCGACGGAGCCGCCCTTGGGCAGCTCCAGCAAAAAAATGGAGGTCCCCCCCCCCTGTGCTTGCTCAGGGGACCCTCCATATATCTCTAACCGGAGAGGAGGCTTACTCCTCTCCTTCGCTTACGGGTGTAGGGGACTCCCCCTCACCCCCTTCTCTGGAGGTGCTTTCGGGCGCCTCCCTTTTACCAGCGGCAGTCCCCTCTGTTCTTTCCAAGGGGACTGCCAAGAAAGCCAGCAGGCAGCCCTTAGCCAGCGGCTCGGTAGGGCAAACCCCCTTAGGGGGGAGAGGGAAGCCAGGCCCCTTCGGTCGCTTCCCTCAAAAGACCTGCTGGCAAGAATACTGAACCTTGCCGGGGTCAAGGCCCATGCCTCCCCAAAGAAGACTAGTGACGATACTGCCAACGGGACCTGCGATGTCTTGGGGGGGATGGCCAACTGGAGGCCCCCCCTAAGATAGACATGGTCCTTGAGGAAACCCAGCCTCAGACGGTAGGGCCTTCCATGGGGGGGAATCTGGGCTTGGCGCCAAGCACTGAACCCGAATCCGCCCCGATGCAAACGGCTGTGGTTTCCGAAGCAGTACAAGGAGGGTAGGGATCTCCGCCGACCGGTGCCCCCACGACTACCAGGACCTTCTCCATTTCAGAGAATGACCTGGCTGAGGCCGGTCCATCTGGCCTGGGGGCTTCTTCCGGCGGAGGTGAGAAGCGGGTTCATTCCCCGCCCTCCTCTCCGAAAAAGAAAAAGATAAAAAAGACTCGGGGCTCCTCTCCATCTGCGGGGACGGATGGGTCTGCTGCCACTCTGGCAAGCGACCAAGCCAAGATCGACACATCCGCCCCCTCTGCCCCCCCGGTTGCGGAGCCCCTGACAAAGAAGACTAATACCAAGAGTGCACAGGGCGGAGCCTCGATGACATCGGGGCCCGTCATTCAGAGGTTACCTGGCGTTTTCGAGCCCGCTGGCTTCAAACGCTTCCTCGTTATTCGATCCACTGATGGCACCATGTTGTTCAAGGGCAACATGATCCATCAGAGGAGAGGATTAGCTAGTGCAATTGGTAGAGAGCGGAAGGTGACCCGTTTCTCGGACGGGAGCCTTCTGGCGAATGCGGCGAATCCCGCCGAGGCGGCCAAGATAAGTGCTCTTCGGACACTTCATGGCACCCCGGTGAGTGTGACGCCGCACTCTACCATGAACTTTGTAAAAGGAGTAGTTTATGCGAGGGAACTCCTTGACTACTCCATTGAGGACATCACCCTAGAGCTGGCCGACCATGGGAAGGTCAAAGTCGAACGTGTGATGAGAAAACAGGGAGGGGCCTCGAGACCCACCCCTACACTCTTCGTCACGTTCGACTGTGACAAGCTCCCTGAGTCGGTGCGTGCCGGTTGGTACCGCTACCGCGTGAAGGCATTCGTGCCACTTCCGCGGCGGTGCTATTACTGTCACCGCTTCGGCCATACGAATCGCTCATGTAGACGTGCAAAGTCGGGGTCACCCGAAGTATGTGTAAATTGCTCCAAGGTCGCACACGATAAGTCCAAATCGTGTGTGGCCAAGTGTGTCAGTTGCGGAGAGCCGCACCCTGCTTCTTCGAAGCAATGTGGTGCATATCTCCTGGAGAAAGAAATCCTGGCCGTTCAGGCCCAGGATAGACTCTCATTCCGCGAGGCTAAGGACTTGGTCCTGGCGCGCCCAGCTCTGCCTGGGACGTCATATGCCTCAGTAGCTAGAAAGGCACCCTCTGCTCCTGGCCCATCCAGGCCAACGAGCACGGTTGTTTCCGCGCCCATTCGGAGCCCTTCTGCGGGCTCTACCCAACCCGGGCGCTCCCCTGGTAAAGCTGGCGGCAAAAAGGGTTCATACCCAGCCCCGGCTAAAACCAGGGCTCCCCCCTCTTCCCCCACCGTGACCGTTTCCCGCAAGGCGAAACGGCCACGCGCCTCCACAGAGTCGTTAGACTCACAGGAGGCAACACCCCTGAAGATGGTCGCTAGGCCATCTTCGGGGGTTCCTAAAGCTGTCCCCCGAAAGGAGGACAGCAACAAAGGAGCTTCGGCTCCTTCGCCCACGCCCCGAGGTGGAGCGGGTGGCTCGGAGACGGTGGTTCCTCGAAAAGAGGGCCCCCCGCCTCCGAAGCCGCAGCGCCCGCCTAAGGTTTCGAGGCGGAGGGAGGAAAAGACTCGCATGGCGAGCCCACCCTTCCCCAATAAGTCCTCGAAGGCGACAGCGCCTCCAGCGCTTTGTCCGGCCAACAGCGCCCGGGGTTCTGCCCCCGGGAAGCGTACGGCCATTCCCGTGAGGGTCTTCAATTCGAGGAGGGCCCCCGCGTCTCCTCCCAGCTAGGCCTGGAGGGCATATTCCTTCAATGGAATTGCCGTGGACTCCGGGCCAACTGGGAGGAGCTGCGGAGGCTCGCCTCGTCCCGTTCCCCGTTAGCTATTTTTTTGCAGAAGACCATGCTAGGCGCGTGCCCCCTGCCTGCCCTCCCGGGGTATAAGGGTCTTGCGACCCCACCACCGCGGGATGGCCGGGCTGGGGGATGCGCGGTTTACACCCGGCATGATGTCTCCGTTCTTCCTTTCTCTTTAGATACCTCCTTACAGGCAGTGGCTGTGCAGCTGCACCTGGATAGGAGGTATACTATCATTTCTGCGTACATTCCACCGTCTGCTGACTTCGACGCGGGCGACTTCCGCCGCGTCGTGGCACGGTTGCCGAGGCCCTATCTCTTGCTTGGAGATCTGAACGGCAGGCATCCTCTCTGGGGAGATTACTCCATAAATCCCAGGGGACAAGTCCTTGCCGATCTGATCGAAGAGCTTGAGATGGGTGTCCTAAACGTGGATGAGTTTACGCATCACTGTCCGAGAACCGCTTCATTTTCTTGCCTTGACCTATCTTTGTGCTCTTCGGATGCACAGCCTGATTTTGATTGGGGGGTGGTCGATGACCTCCATGGTAGTGATCACTTTCCCATTCAAATATCATTTTCAGGGCAACTGCCGCCTGAGAGACCACCGCGGTGGCCTGCATTTCAGGAAATGACTGAATTCTCTATCTCAGTCGAGGAGTTTAGGTCGGTAGATGAGGCCGTTGAGTTCTTCTCCGGCAACCTCATCGCCGTGGGCCTGACTACTATTCCTAGGACGTCTGGCCCTTTTGCACGCCGACCACTCCCATGGTGGTCGGCTGAGTGTGAGACGGCCCTCAAACAGAAGCGTTATGCCTACATGCGCTATAAGCGCCGCCCGAACGATTTCACTGTCGCTGAATTTCGTCGGGCTAGGGCTAGGTTCCGGTATATTTCGAAGCACGCCCGCCGCTCTTCTTGGCGGGCATACGTGTCTTCACTTAACGGGAAGACCCCTTTAGCTGAGGTGTGGAAGCGAGTCAAAAGGATTCGGGGCAAGTTCTCGCAGGACCCCCCTCCCGTTCTCCGGGAGAATGGGACCGCAATCTCGGACCCCGCGTCCGTGGCGGAATCCTTCGCGACCGCTTTTTCTGCATTCTCTAGCCGTGATGCTGCTCCGCCAGCATTCAATGCACGTCGTGATGTCGCGGAAGGCCGCTGGCTGGACTTTACCTCCAAAGGCGGAGAACCCTTCAACGACAAGTTTACTGTAAGCGAGTTGCGTTCCGCTCTCGCTTCGTGCGCGGACACCGCCCACGGTCCGGACGATGTCCCGTACGCCATGCTTCGACATCTAGGTGAGCGAGGCATGGCCTTTCTGTTAGATTTGTTCAACAGGATCTGGGTGGAAGGTCTTCTCCCAGACTCCTGGCGAATCGCTACTGTGCTTGCCTTTCGCAAACCGGGGAGAGATCACTCTACTCCGACCGGTTTCCGCCCAATCTCTCTAACCTCTTGCGTGTGCAAGTTGATGGAGAAATTGGTAAATGTTAGATTAGCTTATTTCCTGGACAGCGGAGGCCATCTGTCTTCCGCACAGTGCGGCTTCCGCAAGTTCCACTCCACGTCGGATGCTCTGCTCCGACTGGAAAATGCCGTCTGCGAGGCTTTCCTTCGTAGACAGCACTACGCCACGGTGTTTTTCGATCTGGAGAAGGCCTATGATACCGCATGGCGATACGGTATCATGGAGACTCTCCATACGATGGGGGCGAGGGGACGCCTCCCAATTTTTATATCTGAATTTTTGCGAGATCGTCGATTCCGCTTACGGGTGGGGGGAGCCCTCTCCGGCCCAAAGGAGCAGGAAGAGGGTGTCCCGCAGGGAAGTGTCCTCAGTGTCACACTCTTTGCCCTGAGCATCAACGGCATCACCTCGGTGCTGCCGGAAGATGTTCTCGCTACGCTCTACGTGGACGACCTTTCGATCTCTTTTGGCGCGGCCCAGATGCCAACTCTGGAGCGTCGACTCCAACAGGCATTGAACCGCGTCTCTCGCTATGCCGAAGCGCACAGGTTTCGGTTTTCTTTGGCCAAGACTAAGATGGTGCACTTCTGCCGCCATCCACGGCTTCACCCCGACCCAGAGTTTCTTAATGGGGTGCGCCTGGATGTGGTTGAGTCGCACGGTTTCCTTGGTCTTGTATTCGACCGACGCCTCACCTGGGAGGCTCATATTCGCAGCCTTAGGGTCTCTTGTACCCGTGCCATGGACATTCTCCGTTCCGTGACGTTCAGCGCTTGGGGCGCTGATAAGGCTACTGCCTTACTTTTTTATCGATCCTTTGTTCGTTCGAAGCTCGACTACGGATGCGCGTTTTATGCATCCGCAGCCGAGCGTTTATTGCGGAAGGTGGATTCGATCCACCACACCGGCCTTCGCCTTGCGACCGGTGCCTTCCGCACTTCCCCCATTGAGAGCCTGTTGGTCGATGCTGGGGAGATGCCACTCGCTCTGCGCCGCGTGCAGTGTATCACTCGACTGTACGCGCGAGCCCGGCGCCTCCCTCAGTCGCCAACAGCTCCCACTGCATCCGCAGCTGATCTCGATGGTGCCTATGCCGTCGAGAGACGCCAGTCATACCCTAAGCCTTTTGGGTTTAGGGCTAGGAAACTCCTTCGAGAGGTAGATATCGCTCTCGGGCCGGTGGCGCCCCTGGTTCTGCCCAGGGCGCCACCCTGGAGGGTACCACATTTGGCTATTTGTCCCCACGCCTCGGCTCCCAAAGCTTGTACGGCGCCGGGGTATTGCGTTCGACCCTTTTGGAGCACACCTCGTGTCACGCTGGAACCGTGCCAGTGTATACGGATGGCTCCAAGTCCCAAGAGGGGGTCGGCTTCCACGCCGTATCCCCTCTGTTTGAGGTCAGCGGGGCTCTACCAGGCGCTGCGTCTGTCTTCATGGCCGAGCTGGTGGCAATACACCACTCGGTACGGGAGATTACGCGACGTGCCCGGTTCGGAGACCGGATTGTGATCTATAGCGACTCACAAAGCGCCCTGAGTGCTCTCGGGGCATTGGAATCTCCGCATCCCCTGGTTCGCGATATCCGTGACGCCACGGTTTTGGCGAGCCGGGCAGATGTCGAGATTATCTTCTGCTGGGTTCCTGGACATGTAGGAATTGCGGGGAATGAGCGCGCCGATGAGGGTGCAAAAGAGTCCGCGAGGACTCTGCGACCGGACCAGCGTTTCGCTCTTCCTCACACCGACTACATGGCAGGAATACGGGCAGCTCTTCGGACTGCTTGGCAAAGAAGATGGGAGACGGTCGAAGGGAACTTAAAGTTGCGTGCCATTGCGCCGCGACTGTTCCCATGGATCTATCCCCCAATGCCTCGGTGGCTTCAGGTTGCTTTCTGTCGTCTTCGAATCGGACACACTCGTGTGACGCATCGCTACTTGATGGAGCGCTCGCATGCGCATTATTGCAACGACTGCGTCGTCCCCCAGACTGTTCGGCATATTCTTGTCGAATGTCCCAGTCTGGGTGATCTTCGCGCACGATACCTGTCTCGGTACCGGGATGGGCGGGGTCGCTACCGCCTGTCCCTTGTACTCGGGACGAGTGCGTGCACCATGACTGGTGGACTTATTGACTTTTTGGGGGAGGCCGGCCTTCTCCCTTTCATTTAACCCGGTTTTATTGTTGTTGTTGTTGTTGCTATTGTTTTTTGTTATTGCTTTGTTATTGTTATTTCTTTTTATTGTTGTTTCCTGTTGAATTATTTTGAAGTAGCCTAGAACTAGGCTGTTTGTTTACTGCAACTTATGCCTAAGTCGGCAGTCGCCAGATAGCCCCTTAATAAAAAAAAAAAAATAAATAGGGCTAGGTTCCGGTATGTTTCGGAGCACTCTGCTAGTCTTCCTGGTGTGTATACCTGTTTTCACTGAAAGGGATGACCCCTCTTACAGAGGTGTGAATCGAGTCAAAAGGATTCGATGCACGTTCTCGCAAGTCCCTCCCATTCTCAAGAAGAATAAGACTGCACTCTCGGACTCACGCGCCCGTTTTTGCTGTCCTTCGCGACTACTTTGCATTCTCTACCCAGGATACTGCTCTGCTAGCATCCAATGCACGTCGTGATGTCGAGGAAGGCCGCTGACTGGAGCTAGCCTTCAGAGGCGGAGAACCCTTCAACAACAGGTTCACATTTAGTGAGTTGCGTTTCCCTCGCTTCGCCCCCGCCCCTGTTCCAGACGATGTCCTGTACGCCACGCTTCGACACCTGGGTGAGCGAGTCATTGGCTTTCTGTTAGATTTGTTCAACAGGATCTGGGTAGAGGGTATCCTCCCAGATTCCTCGTGAATCGCTACTGTGCTCACTTTTCGCAAACCGGGTAGGGATCACTCTTCCCCGGCCGGTTTCCGCCCAATCTCCGCCTGTGCAAGTTTATGGAGAAATTGGGAAATGTTAGATTATCCTTTTTTTTCCCGGCAGCGTATTCCATCTTTCTTCTGCACAGTGGGGATTCCGCAAGTTCAACTGCAGGTCGGATGCTCTCCTCCGAATGGAAAATGCCGTCTCCGAGGACTTCCTTCGTAGACAGCATTACGCCACGTTGTTTATCGATCTGGAAAAGGCCCATGATACCGTATGGCGATACGGTATTGTGGAGACTCCACACGATGGGGGCGAGGGAACGCCTCCCAATCTTTACTTCTGAGTTTTTATGAGATCTTCGATTTCGCGAACGGGTAGAGGAAGCCGTATCCGGCCTAATGGAGCAGGAACAGTTTGTCTGGCATAGAAGTTTCCTCAGTGTCACACTATTTTCCCTGAGCATCAACGGTATCACCTCGGTGGTTCCGGAATATGTTCTCCCTACTCTCTAGGTGGATCACCTTTTGCTTTCCATTTCTTTTGGTGTCGACTCCAAGACTACGGTGGTGCACTTCTGTTGTCATCCCAGCTCCACCTCGGCCCGATCTTGTTCATAAATGGGGCTATCCTGGAACTGGTATATTTGTATCTTTTTCTTGGTCTTATTTTTGGCCGACGCCTCACCTGAGAGGCTCATATTTGTAGTCCTAGGGACTCTTGTACCCGCGTCATGGAGATTTTTCGTTCCATAACGTTGAACACCTGAGGTGCTGATAGGGCTGCTGCCTTGCTTTTTTATTGATCGTTTGTTCGTTCGAAGCTTAATTACAGATGCGAATTTTATGCATCTGCCCCTCCGCATGTATTGCAGAAGGTTGACTCTCCATCACAGGGTTTTCTTCCTGGCGACCGGTGCCTTCCACTCGCCCCCCATTGAAAACCTATTTGTCGATGCTATGGAGATGCCCCTCGCTCTGAGCCAGTGCCCTATCTGCATCTATGCGCGAGCCCGGCGCCTCCATCAGTCGCCAATGGCTCTTACTGCTTCCTCAGCCGATCTCGACGGCTGAGGAAGCATACCCTAAGCCATTTTGCTTTAAGGAGAAGAAACATTTGAGAGTTCGGTGTAGCTCGGGTCCGCTGGGCCTTTTATTTGGCCTGGACGCCATCTTTGACTATTTGTCGCCACACCTCTGCCTCTACAGTGCGGGATTATTGCGTTAGTCGTTTTGGGAGCACACTTCGTGCCATACTTGATCCGTGCCACTATACACAAATGGGTCGGTTTCCACGCCGCATCCCGTCTGTTTGAAGTCAGCAGGGCTCTACCAGCCGCTGCGTCATTCTTTAGGGATAAGCTGGTTGCTATATATCGCTTCTTGATCGGTTCGGATTTTTAGTGACTTACAAGCACCCTGAATTCTCTCTGGGTATTGAAATCTCCACACTGCCTGGTTCGCGTTATCCGTGGCGCTACGCTCTCCGCGAGCCTGTCGTATGTCGAGATTATCTTTGCTGGGAATGAGCGTATTCAAGAGTCCGCGACGACTGGGCGACTCGACAACGTTTCGCTCTTCCTCACACCGAGTATATAGTAGGTGTGCCTAGCAAGACAGATGGGAACTGGCCCGAGAGGAGCATAAGTTCCGTGCTATTGCCTCGCGACTGTTTCCATGGACCAACCATACCCCTCACTGCCTCGACGGCTTCAAGTCGCTTTTATTGTCTTTGCATTGGCCACACGCGTTATGCACCGTCATTTGATGGAACGCTCTACTTCGACGACTGCGTTTTTCCCCTTACTGTTGAATGTCCCATTCAGGGTGATCTTCGCACAACTTACTCTTCCCAGTACCGCATGAGCGGGGTCACTGCTGCTTGTTCGTTAAACTCGGGGACCAGTTGTTGGACTAATTGACTTTTGGATGAGGCCTAGCCCAAAGCCGGAGCATGCTTCCTTCTTCTCGTTTTCTTTTATTTTTATTTTTGGGTGCGGGTCTTTTACACGTTTGTTTTGTTTTTATCTAGCCTAGCATTAGGCTGTAGGATGATTGTGGTTGCTTGTGCCCTAGTGGGCAGTTGCTAGATGCGCGCTGAAAAAAAGTGGTGGGGGTAGGAGGTTAGACTTAATCATCACACCGTGTTTCCACAGCCCCAAAAGGAATAAAACTCGTGTTCATACTTGGGGATTCTACCCCTTGAACAAAGTTGTTTGGCGGTTTTAAGTGTCCCTTTCTGACCTATTCGGTCAATGTATCCTATAAAAGTGACCCGTCATCCTTGGCTATTTTTCTTGTTATATTTACATCTTTATTTCGCTCTCTTTCTACCCCAATTTTTTCCATGGGGGATGATCTCGTCGGTTTCTGCTCTGTGATGAAGTTAAAAAGTATTAATGTTTTAGATATTCCCATTCGACTGGAGTCGAAAAGCTTCATGGTTATTATTTTTATTAGATGGAGTTGGAGTCTGTCAAGGCTGTGAGAGTTGACCGACGGCGTGTGCGAGCGAAACGAAAACTTACGTTGATTGATGAAAACCACAAAATGGTGGAGGGAGTCTTGCGGCGACAGGTGGAGCATTACCAGGATACAATGAGGCACCAGGTAAGATTAATGGGCCGCATGAACAAATCAACTCTCAATAGAAGATTTGATCATTTTTCTCTGGAAGATCTTGCATTGTGGTTATGTCACTTTGGGAAAGCATTTCCTATTTTTTGTAGTCCTGGTATCTGTCCATTTTCCTCAAAATTTCATGAATACCGATAATTTGATCCTTTAATCTACGGACAAATGATGAACATTGGTGAAAATCAATGCTTTAATCCATAATTCTGTTCTCCAAACCCGAATCCGTGATTGTCAATATCATAACCCAGTTCAATCCCCTGAGGGGAATCTGGGTTATTTTGGTGGGTGGGGAGTTGCGCGCCCACCCGTCCGTGACCTTCCCAAGTAGGCTAACCCTTTTCCTTAAGACTTTTGTTAAATACCTCTTTTATTTCTACTTTCTCCACGAACCCCTTATTTCGCTTATTAGTTATAAGTAAAATATTTTAAACCCTCACTTCTTTCCCAAAGACTTCAACACAGGATGTTGTGAACGTGAGATGGTGGAAGAGAATAAAGCCTGCGCAACAACTCCTCGAGAAGACGCACTGGCACTCACTTGATAGTGACCTTCAAGAGCTCATAACCAGGCATTATGTCATCAACCCCTCGGAATCGCGATTCGACGAGTTTCAGGGCGCCAAGCGAAAGCTCGAGGTCTGTCCGGAATCTCTTAGGGGTGTGGACACCTCACTCCCAGCCCCGGCGTTCAGGGCTTTTGAGCTATGGGATCACTACCCCCCCCCCTCACATTTTGCAGGTTACCAGCTATCCGATATACAAAAACAAAAGTAGATGTAGGACCCCAATCCTGCACCCCCCCTCCCGTTATGGTTTAGATCTCCGTCATTGTTAGGATTGTATGGAGATTAGTCGTACTTGGATGTGATTGTGCTCAATACAAATTGATGGGTGCTAAAGGGCTGTAAAGAAGACTTATCTTCAGTCGCTGTGCAAAATGTTCCCTTATACTGAGCATTGGTGGAGACGAGGACCTCTGACATTGAACATGCACCATATAGGACTTTATAAAGGCTTATATTTGTGCGCTCCTTTCCAATGTGGGAAAAGGAAAGTAACAAAAACTTTTAGACCCATCTGCTCCCAGCCTTCCACCAATTGTCCCAAATAGCGACAGTATTGCACGCATGTTCATTTCATACAAATCTCACTAGAAAATTCTTAAAACACGTGCCCCATCAGACTCCTCTCGCAAACGAGTCTTTGCTCCCGTGCCCGTCCCCCCCGACCTGTAAGAACAAACTAAACGCCCCCTATCTCTATAATACTTTTTCTTTTTCAGGGGTTAGTCCCAGAGATGCTCTGACCTCGTGGCGAGTGGGTTCACTCCTAGAGCCCTTTGGGGTCCCCTGATGCTGCGGACCAGACTTTTATTCTCCTCCAATTACTTTATTTTATGCCCCCCTCTCTCCTTTCTCCTATCCACCGGTTGTGACGGTTACCTGCCCTCTGCTAGTTTTTTTCGGACTGATTATGAATTCTTCTTTCCTGAAAATCGGAGGTTGGGAGTCTCCATCGCCTTCGCTGCTGATGCCCAAGGCTAAGCTCATCATTGGCCCTTTTTCTCAGCGCGTAGGAGAACTCCGGCAGTCTCTTTGGCACATAAAGATGGAGTGGTGGATCCGTATCCATTCTGCGAGAGGACATACCGGACGCAACCGAATCGAGATTTATAGTAGCGCCGGGCACTTGCATGCCTCCTCGTTGGGGATCCAATGGAGAATGTGAAATCAATTTTGTTTGCTATGGCCTATCTTAAACCTAAAACTTTCCCTTCTCGTAAGGGTTCCCGTGCCAACCTTTCTTCAGTTCCCCTTTCAGCCTTCCCTTGCTCGTTGGATTCCTATGCCAACGATGTGGACCCAGATATAGATTCTCCACTCTTTGGTCTCTAGTTCTTCCTCTAAAACTCCGTTTGCAAATGTAGGCGTGTTGACGTCAACAAATCATTTGAGTTCCGCAGCGGTGAACCCCGTCGGATGAGGTCAAGAGGTTGTGGTTGAGGTGTCATCTCTCTCAAAACAACCTTGCCCGACATCCGTCTTAGATTGCTGAAATTCCCGTAACCGTTTCGTCTCACCCATGTCTGAATTTTCTTAAATGTGTCGTCCGTTCGAATGAATTAACGAACTACGATCTCCCCCCTCTCCAGCGTAAGCTTAGTGCTTCTCGCGTCGCACATATACACCTAGTGACTACAGTTGACTAACTGTTAAGTGATGGGACGATATCAAATTTTCAAGCGAGTACCCATACCGAGTACGATACCATTATACTCGCGATTCCGATACAAGTACCGAGTACTTATATTTATATAATATATACGTACGTGTTTGTGTATTAGTAAATATTTATATAGGTTTCTATTCATTTGTTTTAAGAATAATACTACTGAACATTGGGGCTTTGTTTAATTCTTCAAGCTATTACAAAATAGAATACTTAGGCATCCAATTATACAACTAATTCCTTTAGCAACCAAATAAAAACAACATACAATATAGGTGTAAACTTGAATATTAGTCGTTCTTCAAACCCAATATTCTAAATAATTTTTCATTAAAAAGAAATTACGCATTTGATTATAGATTGAAAGAATAGTAATACAATAACAAATCTTCAGTCATATGTTTCGTGTTTGTTCGTTTGAATGAACGCTGTTTAAACATGTTCGATATGGTAACTCTCTAACACTATCGTTTATTTGATGTAACTGTTCATATTCATTCTGCAATGGATGAAAATTGAATATGAATATCGAAGGAATATAAAACAAATGACATTTATAGATAAAAGTTGTACATAAAGATTAAAGAGACTATTATACGAAAGGGAGCTCCTCTCTTTGCACGACTCTGTGTTGGGGAGGCTCGTCAACGTGCTCGAGCACAAACATAGTCTTTTCTGAGATGTTTTGTGTAACGTTTAACGAAACCGACCATCATGTTCAGGTTCATCTACACCAAGAGAATTGCATCGACTCTCTACCGTTAATGTCAGAAGTATTCCCAATACACCTTTGAACTCTAGGCGGGACCGCCGCTCAGTCTGAGACCCTTGACATTAGACGTTATTTGAAAGAATCCTCTGTATCGACCTGTGATGGTTCTTGTACCCAGCCCAATGGTAAGAGGAAGGATTCCTCATCTCAGTTATCGGTCACCAATAAGCGAGCTGAGTCGTCTGAGCCTTTGAGTCTTGAATGGACTCTTATCTTGCTGCTTAATGTTCTTTGTCCTCAAGCCCGTACATCTTTACCGGTCCAAACAGTTGCAGAAATCCATCCCCTACCTCGTACTTTTCCCACTCATGATTCGATGGAAATAGATGATATTCCAACATTACCATCCGCGGTTATTTCATTAACCCCTCCGACATTGAAATCGTCCTAGCCCACGATTCCGGATTTACCGTCCGAAAATCTCTCTTCGGTCTTCCGTTTCCGCCGGCCTGTACGCCTGAGTTACAAGCAGGGGCCTCTGCCGTTTCCGCGAGTCTCGGAAATATCCCCCCGTCACTGCTCTTTCCAAGATCTCTTCGCCTGCTACAGCAGCTCTTCGAAATCTGCTCCCCCTCCCTCTTGCGCCGCGACTGCTCCCATGGACCTAACCCCCAATGCCGCGAAGGCTTCAGGTTGCTTTCTGTCGTCTCCCAATTGGGCACACTCTCGGGACGCACCGCCATTTGATGGAGCGCTCGCCAGCACCGTACTGTGAAGACTGCGTTGTCCCCCAGACTGTTCGTCACATTCATGTCGAATGTCCACGTCTGGGCGATCTTCGCGCACGTTACCCGTCCCGATACCGGGATGGGCGGGGTCGCTACCGCCGGTCCCTTGTACTCGGGACGAGTGCGTGCACATTGACTGGTGGATTTGTAGACTTTGGGGGGGGGGAGGCCGGCCTTCTCCCTTTTATTTAACCAGTTTTTTTGTTTGTTTTTGCTTTTTTTATCCTTATAGGTGGCACGTTCCTGCGCCGGGGAACCTTCCCCCGACACAGGAGGTTGCTTCCTGCTCGTTGCCTTTTCCCTCTTTTTTTTTGTCTTTTTGAATTTGATTTTAAAGTAGCCTAGTACTAGGCAGGTTCTTAATACGGCGACTGGTAGTCGCCAGATGAGCTCTTTAAAAAAAAATAAATCCCCCTCCCCCCTCTCCTGTTCTTTGGGACGCATATCAAACTCAACCTTAGTCACAAAGGAGAGAAAAAAAAATATCTACTCTGCTATCTAACCGTCCCTGATAATTGTCAAAGTGTTCTTCGCAAGTGTGAGTTTCCATCCCAGTTCCCCGTAAGGGGCGCGGCGATTTGCCATCCTGGCCGCCGTGCTGACGGGATCCAGCGCTCCGTCCGGCCCCAGCTTAGCCTCTCTTCCTTCCTTCAGATAGCCCGATTTCTCCCCTACCTCGTCGCTTTTCATACAACCTCTCCCACAACTTTCTCTGGTCAGCCTCTAATTTCACAGGGTAGAATGCTGACCTTCTTCTCAAGCCAACCACCCCGCATGGGGGCTGAGGGGGGAGGGGACATTGTTCCCTAACCCCTCAGCTCCGGTTCGGGATGGGGGTTTTTTAACAACCTGCTTCATCCCCACCCATACCTTCCTCACATCCCTTTTCCCTCCTCTACACATTCTATCTGTTTTACGCCGTGTCTAAGGTGGAGCCGCCAGGCGGGAGGGGTGGTCCCAAATGGCGGCGCCTGGCTCTGCTGGGCCTGTAAGCACCTCTTGCAGTGCGGGCTACTGCAAGAGGTGGTGAGCGATTGCGTCCCGTAAAACAAAGAGGGTCACCATGCCCAATGATGAAAAAAAACCATCTCCCCTTAATTCCCCCTTACTCATCGACGGAGCCGCCCTCGGGCAGCTCCAGCAAAAAAATGGAGGTCCCCCCTCCTGTGCTTGCACAGGGGACCCTCCATATTTCTCTAACCGGAGAGGAGGCTTACTCCTCTCCTTCGCCTACGGGTGCAGGGGACTCCCCCTCACCCCCTTGTCTGGAGGTGCTTTCGGGCACCTCCCTTTTCCCAGCGGCAGTCCCCTCTTTTCTTTCCAAGGGGACTGCCAAGAAAGCCAGCAGGCAGCCCTTAGCCAGCCGCTCCCCATCAAAGCGGCTCGGTAGGGCAAACCCCCTTAGGGGGGAGAGGGAAGCCAGGCCCCTTCGGTCGCTTCCCTCAAAAGACCTGCTGGCAAGAATTTTAAACCTTGCTGGGGTCAAGGCCTGTGCCTCCCCACACAAGACTGGCGACACTGTCAAGGGGACCTGTGATGTCCTGGGAGGGGATGGCCAACTGGAGGCCCCTCCTGTGATAAACATGGTCTTTGAGGAGACCCAGCCTCAGACGGTAGGGCCTTCCATGGGGGGGAATTCGGGCTCGGCGCCAAGCACCGAACCCGAATCCGCCCCTATGCAAGGTCCTCCTCAAAGGGCTGAGGGCTCCGAGGCAGTAAAAGGAGGGTAGGGATCTCCTCCGACAGGTGCCCCTACGACAACCAGGACCTTCTCCATTTCGGAGAGGGACCTGGCTGAGGCCGGTCCATCTGGCCTGGGGGCTTCTGCCGGCGGAGGTGAAAAGCGGGTTCATTCCCCGCCCTCCTCTCCAAAAAAGAAAAAGACTCGGGGCTCCTCTCCATCCGCGGGGGCTGCGGGGACGGATGGGTCTGCTGCCACTTTGGTAGGCGACCAAGCCAAGATCGGCACATCCGGCCCCTCTACCCCCTCTACCCCCTCCTGTGCGGAGCCCCTGACCAAGACTAACACCAAAAGTGCACAGGGCGGAGCCTCGATGACATCGGGGCCCCTGATTCAGAGGTTACCTGGCGTTTTCGAGCCCGCTGGCTTCAAACGCTTCCTCGTTATTCGCTCCACTGATGGCACCATGTTGTCCAAGGGCAACATGATCCATCAGAGGAGAGGATTAGCTAGTGCAATTGGTAGAGAGCCGAAGGTGACCCGTTTCTCGGACGGCAGCCTTCTGGCGAATGCGGCGAATCCCGCCGAGGCGGCCCAAGATAAGTGCTCTTCGGATACTTCATGGCACCCCGGTGAGTGTGACGCCGCACTCTACCATGAACTTTGTGAAAGGAGTAGTTTATGCGAGGGAACTCCTTGACTACTCCATTGAGGACATCACCCTAGAGCTGGCCGACCATGGGGCGGTCAAGGTCGAACGTGTGATGAGAAAACAGGGAAGGGCTTCGAGACCCACCCCTACACTCTTCGTCACGTTCGACAGTGACAAGCTCCCTGGGTCGGTGCGTGCCGGTTGGTACCGCTACCGTGTGAAGGCATTCGTGCCACTGCCGCGGCGGTGAAATTACTGTCACCGCTTCGGCCATACGAATCGCTCATGTAGACGTGCAAAGTCGGGGTCACCCGAAGTCTGTGTAAATTGCTCCAAGGTCGCACACGATAAGTCCAAATCGTGTGTGGCCAATTGTGTCAATTGCGGAGAGCCGCACCCTGCTTCTTCGAAGCAATGTGGTGCATATCTCCTGGAGAAAGAAATCCTGGCCGTTCAGGCCCAGGATAGACTCTCATTCCGCGAGGCTAAGGACTTGGTCCTGGCGCGCCCAGCTCTGCCTGGGACGTCATATGCCTCAGTAGTTCGAAAGGCACCCTCTGCTCCTGGCCCATCCAGGCCTAACGAGCACGGTTGTTTCCGCGCCCATTCGGAGCCCTTCTGCGGGCTCTACCCAACCCGGGCTCTCCCCTGGTAGAGCTGGCGGCAAAAAGGGTTCACACCCAGCCCCGGCTAAAACCAGGGCTCCCCCCTCTTCCCCCAGCGTGACCAGTTCCCGTAAGGCGAAACGGCCACGCGCCTCCACAGAGTCGTTAGACTCACAGGAGGCAACACCCCTGAAGATGGTCGCTAGGCCATCTTCGGGGGTTCCTAAAGCTGTCCCCCGAAAGGAGGACAGCAACAAAGGAGCTTCGGCTCCTTCGCCCACGCCCCGAGGTGGAGCTAGTGCCTCGGAGACGGTGGTTCCTCGAAAAGAGGGCCCCCCGCCTTCGAAGCCGCAGCGCCCGCCTAAGGTTTCGAGGCGGAGGGAGGAAAAGACTCGCATGGCGAGGTCAACCTCCCCCAATAAGTCCTCGAAGGCGACAGCGCCTCCAGCGCTTTGTCCGGCCAACAGCGCCCGGGGTTCTGCCCCCGGGAAGCGTACGGCCATTCCCGTGAGGGTCTTCAATTCGAGGAGGGCCCCCGCGTCTCCTCCCAGCTAGGCCTGGAGGGCATATTCCTTCAATGGAATTGCCGTGGACTCCGGGCCAACTGGGAGGAGCTGCGGAGGCTCGCCTCGTCCCGTTCCCCGTTAGCTATTTTTTTGCAGAAGACCATGCTAGGCGCGTGCCCCCTGCCTGCCCTCCCGGGGTATAAGGGTCTTGCGACCCCACCACCGCGGGATGGCCGGGCTGGGGGATGCGCGGTTTACACCCGGCATGATGTCTCCGTTCTTCCTTTCTCTTTAGATACCTCCTTACAGGCAGTGGCTGTGCAGCTGCACCTGGATAGGAGGTATATCATTTCTGCGTATATTCCACCGTCAGCTGACTTCGACGCGGGCGACTTCCGCCGCGTCGTGGCACGGTTGCCGAGGCCCTATCTCTTGCTTGGAGATCTGAACGGCAGGCATCCTCTCTGGGGAGATTACTCCATAAATCCCAGGGGACAAGTCCTTGCCGATCTGATCGAAGAGCTTGAGATGGGTGTCCTAAACGTGGATGAGTTTACGCATCACTGTCCGAGAACCGCTTCATTTTCTTGCCTTGACCTATCTTTGTGCTCTTCGGATGCACAGCCTGATTTTGATTGTGGGGTGGTCGATGACCTCCATGGTAGTGATCACTTTCCCATTCAAATATCATTTTCAGGGCAACTGCCGCCTGAGAGACCACCTCGGTGGTGCTTGGCGCGGGCGCGGTGGCCTGCATTTCAGGAAATGACTGAATTCTCTATCTCAGTCGAGGAGTTTAGGTCGGTAGATGAGGCCGTTGAGTTCTTCTCCGGCAACCTCATCGCCGTGGGCCTGACTACTATTCCTAGGACGTCTGGCCGTTTTGCACGCCGACCACTCCCATGGTGGTCGGCCGAGTGTGAGACGGCCCTCAAACAGAAGCGTTATGCCTACATGCGCTATAAGCGCCGCCCGAACGATTTCATTGTCGCTGAATTTCGTCGGGCTAGGGCTAGGTTCCGGTATATTTCGAAGCACGCCCGCCGCTCTTCTTGGCGGGCATACGTGTCTTCACTTAACGGGAAGACCCCTTTAGCTGAGGTGTGGAAGCGAATCAAAAGGATTCGGGGCAAGTTCTCGCAGGACCCCCCTCCTGTTCTCCAGGAGAATGGGACCGCAATCTCGGACCCCGCGTCCGTGGCGGAATCCTTAGCGACCGCTTTCTCCGCATTCTCTAGCCGTGATGCTGCTCCGCCAGCATTCAATGCACGTCGTGATGTCGCGGAAGGCCGCCGGCTGGACTTTACCTCCAGAGGCGGAGAACCCTTCAACGACAAGTTTACTGAGTGAGTTGCGTTCCGCTCTCGCTTCGTGCGCGGATACCGCCCATGGTCCGGACGATGTCCCGTACGCCATGCTTCGACACCTGGGTGAGCGAGGCATGGCCTTTCTGTTAGATCTGTTCAACAGGATCTGGGTGGAAGGTCTTCTCCCAGACTCCTGGCGAATCGCTACTGTGCTCGCCTTTCGCTACCCTGGGAGAGATCACTCTACTCCGACCGGTTTCCGCCCAATCTCTCTAACCTCTTGCGTGTGCAAGTTGATGGAGAAATTGGTAAATGTTAGATTAGCTTATTTCCTGGACAGCGGAGGCCATCTGTCTTCTGGACAGTGCGGCTTCCGTAAGTTTCACTCCACGTCGGATGCTCTGCTCCGACTGGAAAATGCCGTCTGCGAGGCTTTCCTTCGTAGACAGCACTACGCCACGGTGTTTTTTGATGTGGAGAAGGCCTATGATACCGCATGGCGATACAGTATCATGGAGACTCTCCACACGATGGGGGCGAGGGGACGCCTCCCAATGTTTATATTTGAATTTTTGCGAGATCGTCGATTCCGCGTATGGGTGGGAGGAGCCCTCTCTGCCCCAAAGGAGCAGGAAGAGGGTGTCCCGCAGGGAAGTGTCCTCAGTGTCACACTCTTTGCCCTGAGCATCAACGGCATCACCTCGCTTCTGCCAGAAGATGTTCTCGCTACGCTCTACGTGGACGACCTTTCGATCTCTTTTGGCGCGGCCCAGATGCCAACTCTGGAGCGTCGACTCCAACAGGCATTGAACCGCGTCTCTCGCTATGCCGAAGCGCACAGGTTTCGGTTTTCTTTGGCCAAGACTAAGGTGGTGCACTTCTGCCGCCATCCACGGCTTCACCCCGACCCAGATTTGTTTCTTAATGGGGTGCGCCTGGATGTGGTTGAGTCGCACGGTTTCCTTGGTCTTGTATTCGACCGACGCCTCACCTGGGAGGCTCATATTCGCAGCCTTAGGGTCTCTTGTACCCGCGCCATGGACATTCTCCGTTCCGTGACGTTCAGCGCTTGGGGCGCTGATAGGGCTACCGCCTTACTTTTTTATCGATCCTTTGTTCGTTCGAAGCTCGACTACGGATGCGCGTTTTATGCATCCGCAGCCGAGCGTTTATTGCGGAAGGTGGATTCGATCCACCACACCGGCCTTCGCCTTGCGACCGGTGCCTTCCGCACTTCCCCCATTGAGAGCCTGTTGGTCGATGCTGGGGAGATGCCACTCGCTCTGCGCCGCGTGCAGTGTATCACTCGACTGTACTCGCGAGCCCGGCGCCTCCCTCAGTCGCCAACAGCTCTCACTGCATCCGCAGCTGATCTCGATGGTGCCTATGCCGTCGAGAGACGCCAGTCATACCCTAAGCCTTTTGGGTTTAGGGCTAGGAAACTCCTTCGAGAGGTAGATATCGCTCTCGGGCCGGTGGCGCCCCTGGTTCTGCCCAGGGCGCCACCCTGGAGGGTACCACATTTGGCTATTTGTCGCCACGCCTCGGCTCCCAAAGCTTGTACTGCGCCGGGAGTATTGCGTTCGACCTTTTTGGAGCACACATCGTGTCACGCTGGTACCGTGCCAGTGTATACGGATGGCTCCAAGTCCCAAGAGGGGGTCGGCTTCCACGCCGTATCCCCTCTGTTTGAAGTCAGCGGGGCTCTACCAGGCGCTGCGTCTGTCTTCACGGCCGAGCTGGTGGCAATACACCACTCGGTACGGGAGATTACGCGACGTGCCCGGTTCGGAGACCGGATTGTGATCTATAGCGATTCACAAAGCGCTCTGAGTGCTCTCGGGGCATTGGAATCTCCGCATCCCCTGGTTCGCGAAATCCGTGACGCCACGTTTTTGGCGCGCCGGGCAGATGTCGAGATTATCTTCTGCTGGGTTCCTGGACATGTAGGAATTGCGGGGAATGAGGGCGCCAAAGAGTCCGCGAGGACTCTGCGACCGGACCAGCGTTTCGCTCTTCCTCACACCGACTACATGGCAGGAATACGGGCAGCTCTTCGGACTGCTTGGCAAAGAAGATTGGAGACGGTGGAAGGGAACTTAAAGTTGCGTGCCATTGCGCCGCGACTGTTCCCATGGACCTATCCCCCAATGCCGCGGCGGCTTCAGGTTGCTTTCTGTCGTCTCCGAATCGGACACACTCGTGTGACGCATCGCTATCTGATGGAGCGCTCGCCTGCGCCCTATTGCAACGACTGCGTCGTCCTCCAGACTGTTCGGCACATTCTTGTCGAATGTCCCAGTCTGGGTGATCTTCGCGCACGATACCTGTCCCAGTACCGGGATGGGCGGGGTCGCTACCGCCTGTCCCTTGTGCTTGGGACAGATTCGTGCACACTGACTTGTTGACTTCTTGGGGGAGGCCGGCCTTCTCCCTATTATTTAAGCAAGGTTTGTTTGTTGTTTTTTTGCATTTGTTTTGTTTTTTTGCATTTGTTTTGTTTTTTGTTTGTTTTTTTTCTTTAGTTGCACGCTCCTGCGCTCGGGGGACCTCTCCCCGACGCACCAGCTTGCTTCCTTTCCCCCTTTTGGGGTGTTGTTGTTTTTTTTTCTCTCTTTAATTTAATTTTAAAGTAGCCTAGAACTAGGCCAGTTTTAATACGGCGACTAATGCCCAAGTAGGCAGTCGCCAGATGAGCTCTTAAAAAAAAAAAAAAAAATCCATCCCAGTTTTGTTTGTCCATGAGAACAAACTGGGTACCCGCCCTTTTCCGGCTGGGCCTTGTTTTCGTATTTTCAATTCTATTGCTCCTTTCGGGTGTCAATTATTCTTTCATCATCCCACCATGTATCTCCCCACCCCCTTCACACTGCCCTCCAAGCTGTTACCGTGAGGGTTTTTTTTAAAGTTTTTCTTTTACTTTTGCTCTCTTTACCTGTTTCCTTTACCATTATCAAGACCCGACCTTTCAGAAGTTGTAGATCAGTTGCCTCCCCCTTTTTTATTCCTAGGGGATTTTAATGCCCGTCACCCATGTTGGAGCGACATCACTCGTAATGCCAGGCATTACGAGTCTCTCTTATTATCTGACTTTCTCTGCGTTTTAAACACCGGCGATTTTAGCTCTTATCATGTCTAGACTGATTCTTTTAGTTGTGCTGACCTGTGTCTGCTTCCCGGATTCTGGTCGTCAGCAACGCTTTGGGCAACCATTTCCGTGCTGTAAGCAGTGTCAGCCCATACAATGCTTCTCTACCTTATAAATCAAACGAAATCTCATCCCCTCAGTTTTGCGACGAACCTCAACCCTCCGTATAATGAATGCCTTGTTCTCCATCCACGAGTTGCAAGCTGCATTGTCCCTTTGTGGGTCTACATCTCCTGGCCTTGATGGGATCCATTATTATATAATTCGGTATCTTCGTCAACAATCCGTCGTGTTCTTACTTTATATATAGGTGAAATGTTCTTACCCATCATCATGACGCGTTGGGATTGTCCTCTCTTTAGTCAAACCGGTCAGGGAAGGATTGGACCCAGATCACTTTCGGCTTATAGCTCTTACCAAATCTGAGCAAGTTTCTAGAGAAGATGGTGCTGGTGTGCCTGCATTGGTTCCTGGAAACTATTTAGTGTTTCCACTTCAGTGCATTTTTCGCCAGGGTCATAACACTCTTGACCTCTTAGTACGTTTTGGGATCAATTCGAAAAGCTTTCTCGTTAAAACACTGGGTCTTGTCGATATTTTTCGACACTGAGAAAACCTACGATACTACATACAGTCTCTTAAGGCAGCTACACGTTTGGGGTATGATATGTCTTGTCTTTTATTCAAAGTTTCTTAGCATCTCGATCCTATTCGTCGATCGCTTGGCAGTCTACTCTTCCTCCCTTCGCCTTCCTCCAGCGGCGCATCATCTGTGGGAAGGCAAGTGGGAAGTGATCGTTGAACACTGGTTATCTACACTGCCCTCGTTTATCCAATTTTGACTATGTGTGCCAAATTTACTCTGGCTTCACCCTCAGTCCTTAAAAGGATGAACCCGATTCGCAACCTTGGAATTCGCCTTTCCAGTGTGAGAATAGGGTGCTTCCCTTGCCCTATCATCGTCTCCATATCTGTACAATACCTCTGTCGTGTACGGCAAGCCCCTGCGTCACAGGTTCATACTGCTTTATGCTGCTGAATCAAAGGCGCCATTCGATAGATTGCCGTCTTTATCCCGCCCTTTGAACCTTAGGATAAGATCATCTATCTAACCTGGGTGCTCTAAGGGTCCTTTCCTTCCATCGTCGCCGGCCCATAGTTGGTGTGCTCCACCTCCTACTGTTTGCAGTACCATTTGGAGCTTGGACAAATCTTCCCTGGACCCTAGTTGCCTTAATTCTCTCTTCCTCGAGCTTGCGATCTCACATACACAACATTACCCCTTATACACAGATTGTTCCAAGTCAGACACAGGCGTTGGTGCTACAGCAGGTTACTCAGGAGAGTCTTTAATCTTGTCTTTGCCGCTAGCGGCTTATTTTTATGGCTGAACTTTCAGCCATTCTTTTAGCTTTTAGACGGATCCAAATTTTACCTTTTAAAGATTTAGTTATTTTCTACGACTCTCCGGAGTGTTTTACGAGCGATTCGCTCTTTTAGTGTTTCTCATCTCTTCGTTGCAAAAATCTGAAAATAGCTGGTCTAGAATGCGTACTGTTATCAGATTATTTTTTGTTCTCTCCCCGGGCATGTAGGGGTCCTGGGCAACGAGAGGGCTGATCAGCCTACTTTGGGTCCCCGGATAACTGCATTGCCTGTTCGAGATTTCTTTCCCTCTATAAGAGATTGCCTTTCATTTGAGGCAGGACGAATGTGATGGGTGTTGATTCTTTAAATTATACAATATCAAAAAGGTCTTCGTTTTTGTCCTTCTAGCTTTCAGAGACTACGCTTCCTAGAGGTGGATCTTTGCTGCATTCGCAACAGCTACACGAGACTTACTCACGGCCATCTTGTTTCGGCTGGCGCTCGAATCGCCCCTTGCTACCCTTTTCGTGGTGGGGACCAATCAGTCGCCCATCTTCGATTGGAATGTCCTCATTTTGCCACTCTCCGGTCGTCCTGTTTCCCGACTCTTTCAACTATCACGTGAACTCTGATGGGGCCAGGGGCAGTTGTTGGTGCGATTGCCTCTCGCTCCGATCAGCGCTACTCTATATTTATTTATTATTACTAGTATCAATCTTATTATAATTATTATTACAGCTGATCCCTCAAACATTTGCATACCCGCATTCTGTACCAGAAAGAATTTTCTCTCCTGGACAGAGTTCGCTCCCACTAGCTATGGTTCCTTGGTCGACTGCATGCCATCCCTGGATCACCTAGCACCATACTCGTTAGTAGACCCTCATATATCTACTCTTTATTATATAGCCGCTTGCCCCTTTCCAAACCTGCTCTTCTATCCACAGAGGTTCTATTTTGGGTCTTGGGACGAGTGGCAGTGTATAGCGTGAGGTCACTACCTGCTGCGACGGCCGAAAGGCAGCTGGCTAAGTTAAGTATTTGGTACGGGGTTGCCTCTTCTCCTTCCTTCCAAACACTTGTGTTTCCCCCCCGGTTTCCTCGCTTTTCATACAACCTCTCCCACAACTTTTTCTGGTCAGCCTCTAATTTCACAGGGTAGATGCTCACCTTCTTCTCAGCCAACCGTCCCGGATCGGGGCTGGGGGGGGAGGGGAACGTTCCCTAACCCCTGAGCTCCGGTTCGGGATGGTGGTTTTTTAACAACCTGCTTCATCCCCACCCATACCTTCCTGACATCCCTTTTCCTTTTCTCTTCACACACTATCAATTTTACGCCGTGCCCAAGGTGGAGCCTCCATGCTAAAGGGCTGCCAGGTCACCAAGCTGGAGGGGTGGCCTTAAATGGCGGCACCTGGCTCTGCCAGTCCTGTACACACCCCTTGCAGAGCGGGCTATTGCGAGGGGTGATGAGCTATTGCATCCCGTAAGAAAAAGAGGGTCACCATGCCCAATGATGAGTCTAATAAAAAAAAATCCCCTTAATTTTCCCGCATCCACCGTCGGAGCCGCCCTCGGGCAGCTCCACAGATAAATGGAGGTCCCCCCCCCCTGTGCTTGCGCAGGAGACCCTCCAAATTTCTCTAGCCGGAGAGAAGGCTTACTCAAATCCTTCGACGACGGGTGTAGGGGACTCCCCCTCACTCCCTCCTCTGGAGGTGCTTTCGGGCACCTCCCTATTTCCACCGACAGTCCTTCCTTTTCTTTCCAAGGGGATTGCCAAGAAAGCCAGCATGCAGCCCATAGTCGACGGCTCCCCATTAAAGCGGCTCGGTAGGGTAAACCCCCTTAGGGGGGGAGAGAGAAGCTAGGTCCCTTTGGTCGCTTCCCTCAAAAGACCTGCTGGCAATAATATTGAACCTTGCCGGGGTCAAGGCATGTGCGTCCCTACACGTGACTTGTGACAACGCTGCCAACGGGACCTGCGATGTCCTGGGGGAGGGGATGGCCAACTGGAGGCCTCCCCTGAGATAGACAGGGTCCTTGAGGCAACCCAGCCTCAGACGGTAGGGCCTTGCATGGGAGCGAATCCGTGCTCGACGCCAAGCACCGAACGTGAATCCGCCCCTATGCAAGGTCCTCCTCAAATGACCTTGGTTTCCAAGGCAGTACAAGGAGGGAAGGAAACTCCTGCGACTGCCAGGACCTTCTCCATCTCGGAGAAGGACCTGGCCTGTGGGCTCCTGTCGGCGGAGGGGAGAAGTGGATTCATTCCCCGCCCTCCTATCTTAAAAAAAAGAAAAATAGAAACAGGACTAAAAAGATTCAGGGCTCCTCTCCGTCGGTGGGGACGGATGGGTCTGTTGCCACTTCGGTAAGCGACCAAGCCAAGATCGGCACATCCGGCCCTTCTGCCTCCCCTCCCCCGGGTTCGGAGCCCCTGACTATGATTAAGACCAAAAGTGCACAGGGCAGAGCCTCGATAACATCAGGGCTCCGCATTCAGAGGTTACCTGGCGTTTTCGAGCCCGCTGGCTTCAAACGCTTCCTCGTTATTCGCTCCACTGTTGGCAGCATGTTGTCCAAGGGCAACATGATCCATTAGAGAGGGCTTTAGCTAGTGTAATTGGTAGAGAACCGAAGGTGACCGTTTCTCGGACGGGAACCTTCTGGCGAATCACTCCGAGTTGGCTAAGATAAGTGTTCTTCGAACACTTGATGGCATCCCGGTGAGAGTGACGCCGCACTCTACCATAAACTTTGTGAAAGGAGTAGTTTATGCGAGGGAACTCGTTGACTACTCGATAGAGGACATCACCTTAGAGCTGGCCGACCATGGGGCGATCAATGTCGAACCTGTGATGAGAAAACAGGGAGGGCCCTCGAGACCCACCCCTACACTCTTCGTCACGTTCGACTGTGACAAGCTCCCTGAGTCGGTGCGTGCCGGTTGGTACCGCTACCGCGTGAAGGCATTTGTGCCACTGCCGCAGCGGTGTTATTACTGTTACCTCTTCGGCCAAACGAATCTCTCATGTAGACGTGCAAAGTCGGGGTCACCCGAAGTATGTGTAAATTCTTCCAAGGCCGCACCCGATAAATTCAAATCGTGCGTGTCAATGGCGGAGAGCTGCACCCCGCTTCTTCGAAGCATTGTGGTGGATATCTCCTTGAGAAAGAAATCCTGGCTGTTCAGGCGCAGGATCAACTCTCATTCCGCGAGGCTAAGGACTTTGTCCTGGCACGCCCAGCTCTACCTGGGACTTCTTATGCCTCAATGGTTAGAAAAGCACCCTCTGCTCATGGCCCATCCAAGCCAACGAGCACGGTTGTTTCCGCGCCCATTCTGAGCCCTTCTGCGGGTTCTACTCAACCCGGGCGCTTCCCTGGTAAAGCTGGCGGCACAACGGGTACACACCCAGCCCCGGATAAACCAGGGCTCCCCCCCTTCCCCCAGCGTGACTGTTTCCTGTAATGCGAAACGGCCCCTCGCCTCCACCGAGTCGTTACACTCACAGGAGGTAACACCCCTGAAATTGGTTGCCAGGCCGGGGTTCCTAAAGCTGTCTTTCGAAACAACAGCAATAAACGAGCTTCGGGTCCTTAGCCCACGCCTAGGGGTGAAGCGAGTGGCTCGGAGACGGTGGATCCTCGAAAAGAGGGCCCCCGTCTCCGAAGCCACAATGTTCGCCTAAGGCTTCGAGGCTGAGGGAGGAAAAGACCCGCATGGCGAGCCCGACCTCCCCCAATAAGTCCTCCAAGGCGACAGCGTCTTCAACGCCTTGTCCGGCCAACAGCGCCCGTGGTTCTGCCTCCGGGAAGCGTACGGCCATTCTCGTGAAGGTCTTCTGTTCCAAGAGGGCCCCCGCGTCTCCTCCGAGCTAGGCCTGGAGGGCATATTCCTTCAATGGAATTGCCGTGGACTCCGGGCCAACTGGGACGGTTTTGCGACCCCACAACCACGAGATGGAAGCCCTGCTGGATGATGCGTGGTTTATACCCGGCATGATGTCTCTTCTTTTCACTTTAGATACCTCCTTTCAGACAGTGGCTGTGCAGCTTCATCTGGATAGGAGGTATACTCTCATTTCTGCGTACATTCCTCCCTCTGCTGTCTTCGACGCGGGGAACTTCCGCCGCGTCGTGGCACGGTTGCCGAGGCCGTTTCTCTTGCTAGGAGATCTGAACGGCAGACATCCTCTCTGGTGGGCTTACTCAATAAATCCCAGGGGACAAGTCCTTGCCGATCTGATTGAAGAGCTTGAGATAGGTGTCCTAAATGTGGATGAGTTTATTCATCACTGCCCGAGAACCGCTTCATTTTCTTGCTTGATCTCTCTTTGTGCTCTTCGGATGCACAGCCTGATTTTGATTGGGAGGTGGTCGATGACCTCCATGGTAGTTATCACTTTCCCATTTAAATATCATTTTCAGGGCAACTCCCGCCTGAGAGCCCATCTCAGTGGTACTTGGCGCGGGCGCGGTGGCCTGCATTTCAGGAAATGACTGAATTCTCTATCTCATTCGAGGAATTTAGGTCGGTAGATGAGGCCGTTGACTTTTCTCCGGTAACCTCATTGCCGCTCGCCTGACTACTATTACCTGAACGCCTGGCCGTTTTGCACGCCTACCACTCCCGTGGTGGTCGGCCGAGTGTGAGACTGCCCTCAAACAGAGCGTTATGTCTACATGCGCTATAAGCGCAGCCCAAATGATTTCGCTTTCGGTGAATTTCTTCGGGCTAGGGCTAGGTTCCGTTATATTTCGAAGCACGCTAGCCGCTCTTTTTGGCCGCCATACGTGTCTTCACTTAATGGGAAGACCCATCTAGCGTAGGTGTGGAAGCGAGTCAAAAGGATTCGGGGTAAGTTCTCGCAGGACCTCCCTCCCGTTCTCCAGGAGAATGGGACCACAATCTCGGACCGCGCGTCCGTGGCGGAATCCTTCACGACCGCTTTCTCCGTATTCTCTAGCCGGGATGCTGCTCCGGCACCATTCAATGCACGTCGTGATGTCGTGGAAGGCCGCCGACTGGACTTTACCTCGAGAAGCGGAGAACCCTTAAGGGTAGGTTTACTGTGAGTGAGTTGCGTTCCGTTCTTGCTTCGTGCGCCGACACCGCCCATGGTCCGGACGAGGTCCCGTACGCCATACTTCGACACCTGGGTGAGCGAGGCATGGCCTTTCACTTAAGATTTGTTCAACAGGGTCTGTGTGGAGGGTCTTCTCCCAGATTCCTGGCGAATCGCAAACCGGGGAGAGATCACTCTACTTCGGCCGTTTCCGCCTAATCTCTCTAACCTCTTGCGTGTGCAAGTTGATGGACAAATTGGTAAATGTTAGATTAGCCTTTTTCCTGGACAGCGGAGGACATCTGTCTTCTGCACAGTTCGGCTTCCGCAAGTTCCACTTCACGTCGGATGCTCTGCTCCGACTGGAAAATGCCGTTTGCGAGGTCTTCCTTCGTAGACAGCGCTACTCCACGGTGTTTTTCGATCTGGAGAAGGCCTATGATACCACATGGCGATACGGTATCATGGAGACTCCACATGAGTGGTCGCCTCCCAATGTTTATATCTGAATTTTTGCGAGATCGTCGATTCCGCGTACGGGTGTAGGGAGCCCTCTCCAGCTAGTTGAGCAGGAAGAGGGTGTCCCGCAGGGAAGTGTCCTCAATGTCACACTCTTTGCCCTGAGCATCAATGGCATCACCTCGGTGCTGCCGGAAGATGTTCTCGCTACGCTTTACGTGGATGACCCTTCGATCTCTTTTGGCGCGGCCCATTTGCCAACTCTTGAGCGTCGACTCTAACCTCGGCATAGCGTCTCTCGCTTTGCCGAAGCGCACAGGTTTCGGTTTTCTTTTGCCAAGACTAAGGTGTGCACTTCTTCCGCCATGCACGTCTCCAACCCGACCCAGACTTCTTTCTTAATGGGGTGTATCTGGAAGTGGTTGAATCGCACCGTTTCCTTGGTCTTGTATTTAACCGACGCCTCACCTGGGAGGCTCATTCGCAGCCTTAGCGTCTCTTGTACCCGCGCTATGGATATTCTCCGCTCCGTGACGTTCAGCGCTTGGGTCACTGATATGGCTACTGCCTTACTTTTTTATCGATCCTTTGTTCGTTCGAAGCTCGACTACGGATGCGAATTTTATGCATCCGCGGCCGAACGTAGACTCGATCCACCACACCGGCCTTCGCCTGGTGACAGGTGCCTTCTGCACTTCCCCAATTGGGAGCCTTCTAGTCGATGCTGGGGATATGTCACTCGCTCTACGCCGCGTACAGTGCATCACTCGCCTGTACGCGCGAGCCTTGCGCCGCCCTCAGTCGCCAACAGTTCTCACTGCATCCGCAGTTGTTTTCGACGGTGTCTATGCCGCCGAGAGACGCTAGTCATATCCTAAGCCTTTTGGGTTTAGGGCTAGGAAACTCCTTCGAGAGCTAGGTATAGCTCTCGGGCCGGTGCACCCCTGTTTCTGCCCAGGACGCCACCCTGGAGGGTCCCATATTTTGCTATTTGCCGTCACGGCTCTGCTCCCAAAGCTTGTACAGCGCCGGGAGTATTGCGTTCGACCTTTTTGAAGCACACCGTGTCACGCTTGAACCCTGCTAGTGTATACGGATCGCTCCAAGTCCGAAGAGAGGGTTGGCTTCCACGCCGTATCCCCTCTGTTTTACCCCGTAAGGGGCGTGGCGATTTGCCATCCTGGCCGCCGTGCTGACGGGATCCAGCGCTCCGTCCGGCCCCAGCTTAGTCTCTCTTCCTTCCTTCAGATAGCCTGTATTTCTTTCCTACCTTGTCGCTTTTCATACAACCTCTCCCACAACTTTCTCTGGTCAGCCTCTAATTTCACAGGGTAGATGCTGACCTTCTCAAGCTAACCGTCCCGGATCGGGGCTGAGGTGGGAGAGGAAAATGTTCCCTAACCCCTGAGCTCCGGTTCGGGATGGGTTTTTTTTAACAACCTGCTTCATCCCCACCCATACCTTCCTCATATCCCTTTCATCCTCAATTCACTGTCTATCCTTCATTTTACGCCGTGTCTAAGGTGGAGCCGCCATGCCGATGTACTTCCAGGCCACCAGGCGGGAGGGGTGGTCCCAAATGGCGGCGCCTGGCTCTGCCGGGCCTGCAAGCACCTCTTGCAGTGCGCGCTACTGCGAGAGGTGATGCGCGATTGCATCCCGTGTAAAAAAGAGGGTCACCATGCCCAATGATGAATATAAAAAAAAACCAACCCCCAACTTTCCCTTTAACATCAACGTAGCTGCCCTCGGGCAACTCCACCAAAAAAAATGGAGGTTCAACCCCCCCCCCCTTTTACTTGCGCAGGGGACCCTCCATACTTCTTTAACCGGAGAGGAGGCTTACTCCTCCTACGCCTACGGGTGTAGGGGACTCCCCCTCACTCCCTTCTCTGGAGGTGCTTTCGGGCACCTCCCTATTTCCAGCGGCAGTCCCTCCTTTTCTTTCTAAGGGGACTGCCAAGAAAGCCAGCAGGCAGCCCATTGCCGACCGCCCCTCGTGTAAGCGGCTCGGTAGGGCAAACCCCCTTAGGGGGGAGAGGGAAGCCAGGCCCCTTCGGTCGCTTCCCTCAAAAGACCTGCTGGCAAGAATTTTAAACCTTGCTGGGGTCAAGGCCTGTGCCTCCCCACACGAGACTGGCGACACTGTCAAGGGGACCTGCGATGTCCTGGGAGGGGATGACCAACTGGAGGCCCCTCCTGTGATAGACATGGTTCTTGAGGAAACCCATCCCCAGAGGGTAGGGCCTTCCATGGGGGGGAATCCGGGCTCAGCGCCAAACACCGAACCCCAAATCCGCGCCTATGCAAGGTCCTCCTCAAACGGTTAGGGTTTCTGAGGCAGTACAAGGAGGGGAGGGATCTCCTGCGACCACCAGGACCTTCTCCATTTCGGAGAGGGACCTGCCTGAGGTCTGGCCTAGGGGCTTCTACTGGCGGAGGTGAGAAGCGGGTTCATTGCCCGCCCTCCTCTCCAAAAAAGACAAAGAAGACACGGGGCTCCTCTCCTCCGCGGGGGCTGCGGGGATGGATGGATCTACTGCCACTCTGTCAAGCGACCAAGCCAAGATCGGCACATCCAGCCCCTCTGCCCCCCCTCCCCTCCGGTTGCGAAGCCCCTGACTAAGACCAAAAACACACAGGGCGAAGTCTCGAGGTTACCTGCCGTTTTCGAGCCCGCTGGCTTCAAACGCCTCCTCGTCATTCGCTCCACTGATGGCAGCATGTTGGCCAAGGGCAACATGATCCACCAGAAGAGAGGATTAGCTATTGCAATTGGTAGAGAGCCGAAGGTGACCCGTTTCTCGAACGGGAGCCTTCTGTCGAATGCGGCGAATCCCGCCGAGGCGGTCAAGATAAGTGCTCTTCGGATACTTCATGGCACCCCGGTGAGTGTGACGCCGCACTCTACCATGAACTTTGTGAAAGGAGTAGTTTATGCGAGGGAACTCCTTGACTACTCCATAGAGGACATCACCTTAGAGCTGGCCGACCATGGGGCGGTCAAGGTCGAACGTGTGATGAGAAAACAGGGAGGCGCCTCGAGACCCACCCCTACACTGTTCGTCAAGTTCGACTGTGACAGTTTCCTGAGTCGGTGCGTGCCGGTTGGTACCGCTACCGCGTGAAGGCATTCGTGCCACTGCCGCGGCGGTGCTATTACTGTAACCGCTTCGGCCATACGAATCGTTCTTGTAGACGTGCAAAGTCGGGGTCACCCGAAGTTTGTGCAAATCTCTCCAAGGCCGCACACGATAAGTCCAAATCGTGTGTGGCCAATTGCGGAGAGCTTCACCCCGCTTCTTCGAAGCAATGTGGTGCATATCTCCTCGAGAAAGAAATCCTGGCCGTTCAGGCCCAGGATCGACTCTCATTCCGCGAGGCTAAGGACTTGGTCCTGCCGCGCCCGGCTCTGCCTGGGACGTCATATGCCTCAATAGTTAGAAAGACACCCTCTGCTCCTGGCCCATCCAGGCCAACGAGCACGGTTGTTTCCGCGCCCATTCGGAGCCCTTCTGCGGGCTCTACTCAACCTGGGCGCTCCCCTGGTAAAGCTGGGAAGAGGGCTCCCCCCCTCTTTCCCCAGCGTGACCGTTTCCCGTAAGACGAAACGGCCACGCGCCTCCAACGAGTTGTTAGACTCACAGGAGGCAACACCCCTGAAGATGGTCGCTAGGCCATCTTCCGGGGTTCCTAAAGTTGTCCCCCGAAAGAAGGACAGCAACAAAGGAGCTTCGGCTCCTTCGCCCACGACCCGAGGTGGAGCGAGTGGCTCGTAGACGGTGGTTCCTCGAAAAGAGGGCCCCGAAGCCGCAACGCCCGCCTAAGGTTTCGAGGCGGAGGGAGGAAAAGACTCGCTTGCGAGCCCAATCTCCCCCAATAAGTCCTCGAAGGTGACAGCGCTTTGTCCGGCCAACAGCGCCCGGGGTTCTGCCCCCGGGAAGCGTACGGCTATTCCCGTGAGGGTCTTCAGTTCAATGAGGGCCCCTGGTCCCCGAGCTAGGCCTGGAGTGCATATTCCTTCAATGGAATTGCCGTGGACTCCGGGCCAACTGAGAGGAGCTGCGGAGGATCGTTTCTTCCCGTTCCCCGTTAAATATCTTTTTGCAGGGGACCATGCTAGGCGCGTGCCCCCTGCCCTACCCCCGGGGTATAAGGGTCTTGCGACTCCACCACCGCGGGATGGCCGAGCTGGGAGATGTGCGGTTCACACCCGGCATGATGTCTCCGTTCTTCCTTTCTCTTTAGATACCTCCCTTCAGGCAGTGGCTGTGCAGCTGACCTGGATACATTTCACCGTCAGCTGACTTCGACGCGGGGGACTTCCGCCGCGTCGTGTCACGGTTGCCGAGGCTCTATCTCTTGCTTGGAGATTAGGCCGTTGAGTTCTTTTCCGGTTACCTCATTGCCATGGGCCTAACTACTATTCCGAGAACCTCTGGCTGTGTTGCACACCAACCTTTTCTTTAGGGGTCATCCAATTATGTAAATACCCTCAGAGAGAAGCTATATTCCTCGATGCGCTATAAGCTCCACTCGAACGATTTGCCTGCCGGTGAATTTCGTCTAGCTAGAGCGAAGCATACATCTCTTCACCTAACGTGAAAGACTTCTCTTAAGAGTTTTGTGGAAATGAGTCTAACGGATTCGTTCTCCAGTAGAATGAGACCGCAATCTATAGACGCTTGTCCGTTGCGAAGTCCTTCGTGACCGATTTCTCCTTATTCTCTACCCGGGACCCCGTAAGGGGCGCGGCGATATGCCTTCGGTTCTGACGGGACTCAGCGCCCCGTCCAGCCCCAGCTTAGCCTCTTCTTCTTTCAGACAGCCTGCGCTTATACCCTACAACTTTCTCTGGTTGGCCTCTAATTTCACAGGGTAGACGCCAACCATCCCAAATCGGGGCTGAAGGGGGAGGGGAAAACGTTCCATCACCCCTGAGCTCCGGTCTAGGGTGGTGAGTTTTTAATAACCGGCTTCATCCCCACCGAAACTTTGCTCAGCTCTCTTTTCTTTCCACTTTCACTATTTATCAATTTTACGCCAGGCCACTAGGCGGGAGGAGTGACCTCAAATGGCAGCAGCTGGTCTGCCGGCCCCGTTCTCAGCCCTTGCATAGCGAGCTACTGCGTGGAATGATTAGCGTTTGCTTCACGTAGAGATAATGGTCACCATGCCCGATGATGAGATTAAAAAAAAAACCTATGCCTTTGCCCTTCACCAGGGACGGGGCCGCCTTCGGTCAGCTACATCGAAAAAAATGCAGCCCCATCCCTCCCTCCAAATTTCTCTACCGGAGATGAGGATTACTCCTCTCCTTTGCCTACGGGTCTAGGGTACTCGCTCCATTCTCTGGAGGTGAGGCTGTTTGTTTACGGCGACTTATGCCTAAGTCGGCAGTCGCCAGATGGCCCCTTAATTAAAAATAAAAAAAATCTCTGGAGGTGCCCTCGGTGCTTCCCTCTTTCTAGCGGCAGGCTGCCCAGAGTTAATCGCTCCCGGTGGTGGCGGCACGATAAGGCCAACCCATCTAGGGGGAAGAAGGAAGACGGGGTCCGTCGGCCCCTTTCCTCTAAAGACCTGCGGACTCGCATATTGAATTTAGAGGAGGTCACCGTACGTGCCCCCCTGTCTTCCCCGACCAAAGACGCTGTGACCAATGTGACTTCTGATGTCCTTAGGGACGTGTGGTGTGGGGGGGATATGGAGGCTCCCTCTAAGGTGGACATGGTCCTAGAGGCAACCCAGCTCCAAACGATAGACCTTTATGTGGACGAACCTGGCCTCCGTGCTAAGCACTGAACCCGAGTCGTCCGCCCGTGTGCAAGATCCTCCTCAAACGGCTGGGTCCCAAGGCCTTACAAGGAGAGGAGAGATCTCATCCTCCTGCTGGTGCCACCGTGATACCCAAGACCTTCATCTCGGATAAGGAGGTAGTTGCCAGATGGGCTCCATAAAAAAAAAAAATCTCGGATAAGGATCTTGCTGAGGACGGTCCAGCTGGCGGGGGGAAGAAGCCGAGTTCATTTCCCGCCCTCCGCTCCTAAGAAGAAAAAAGTGTGTGCCTCTCCATCCGCGGGGGTTGCAGGGATGGATGGGTGGGTCTGCTGCCACTTAGGTAAGCGACCAACCCAAGATCGGCGCGTCCGGCCCCGTTGCCTCCCCGGGTGGGGAGCCCCTGACAAACACCAAAAGTGCAAGCGCGCAGAGCGGAGCTTCGATTGCTGTTGGCCCCCTTATTCAGAGACTACATGGCGTTTCTCTCCACTGATGGCAGCATGTTGCCTAAAGGCAACATGATTAACCAGAGGAGACCTTTAGTTAGTATGATTGGTAGAGAGCCTAATGTGATGCGTTTCTCGGACAGGAGCCTTTTGGCGAATGTGTCTAATCCCTCCGAAGTGCCTATGATTAGTTCCCTTTGGACACTTGATGGCACGCCTATGAGTGTGACGCCGCACTCTACCATGAACTTCGTGAAAGGAGTAGTTTATGCGAGGGAACTCGCAGACTACTCCATAGATGACCATCACCTTAGACCTGGCCGATCATGGGGCGCTCTTCGTCACGTTTGATTGTGACAAGTTCCCTGAGTCATTCCGGTTGGTATCGCTACCGCGTGAAGGTATTAGTGCCACTGCCGCCGAGGTGCTACTACTGTCACCGCTTCTGCCATATTAATCGCTCATGTATACGCGCAAAGTCGGGATTACCTGAAGTCTGTGTAAGTTGCTCCAAGGCCCCACACGATAAGTCTAAATCGTGTGTGGCCAATGCCAAGTGTGTCAATTAAGGAGAGCCGCGCCCCGCTGCTTTGAATCAATGTGGTGCGTATCTCCTTCAGAAGGAAATCCTGGCCGTTCAAGCCCAAGATCATCTCTAATTTCGCGCGCCCGGCGCTGCCTTCTACATCCTATGCCTCAATATTAAGAAAGACAACCTCTGCTCTTGCCCCCTTCAGGCCTACGAACACGGTCAATTTTGCGCCCATTCGGAACCCTTCTACCGTTTCTAACCACCCCGGGCGCTTCCCTGGTAAAGCTGGCTCCACAAAGGGTTCACATCTAGCCCCGGCTAAAACTAGGGCGCCCCTCCATTTACCCCAGATTGACCGTTTCCCGTATGTCGAAGCGGCCGCGCGCCTCCACCGAGTCGCTATACTCAAAAGAGCCAACATCCCTGAAATTGGTCGTGAGGCCATTTTCCGGGGTTCCTAAAGAAGCCCCCCCGAAAGGAGGACAGCACTAGAGGAGCTTCAGCTCCTTCGCCCACCCTCAGTGGTGGGTTGTGTGGATCGTCTAAAAGAGTTCCCACCCACTCACATAAGGATTCGAGGCGGAAGGAGGAAAAGACTCGCATGACGAGTCTAATCTCGCCCGATAAGTCCTCGAAGGCGATAGCGCCCGGAGTTCTTACTCCGCGAAGCCTACGGACATTCCCGTGAAGGTCTTCTCTTTGAAGAGATCCCCCGAATCTCCGATCTATGCCTAGAGGGCATATTCCTCCAATGGAATTGCCGCTAACTCGGCCAGTTGGGAGGAGCTGCGGTTGGTCGTCTCCTCCCATTCCCCGTATTCGATCTTTTTTTGCAGGAGACCATGCTCGGCGTGTGCCCAAAACTGCCACGGGATGGGGGCCGGGCGGGAGGATGCGCGATTTACACCCCGCATGACGTCTCCGTTCTTCAATTTGCTTTAGATACCTCCTTTCAGGCAGTAGCTGTTCGGCTGCACCTGGATAGGAGGTATATTGTTATTTCCGCGTAGATTCCACCGCCAGCCGACTTCGACAGGGGACTTCTGCCTCGACGTGGCACGGTGGCCGAAGCCCTTTCTCTTGGTCGGAGATCTGAACAGTAAACACCCCCTCTGGGGAGACTACTTGATTAATCCCAGGGGCCAAGTCCTTGCTGACCTGATCGTCGAGCTAGCGATAGGTCTCCTTAATGTGGATGAGTTTACGCTTCATTGCCCGAGAACTGCTTCATTTTCCTAACTATCTTTGTGTTCTCCGGATGCATATCCTGATTTTGGGTCGGGGTTGGTCGATGATCTCCATGCTAGTCATCACTTTCCCTTTCAAATATAATTTTTTAGGCCGCTGCCCCACGAGAGCCCGCCGCTGTGGTCCGCATTTCAGGAAATGACAGATTTCTATATCTCAGTCGAGTAGTTTAGGTCGGTTGAGTTGTTCTCCGGCAACCTCATCGCTGCGAGACTAACTACTATTACTGAAACGTCTGGCTATTATGCACGCTGACCACTTCCGTGGTTGTTAGCCGAGTGTGAGGTGGCCCTCAAACAAAAGCGTTATGACTACATGCTCTATAAGCGCCGCTCGAACGATTTCACTGTCGCTGAATTTCGTTGAGCCAGGGCTAGGTTCCGGTATATTTCGAAGCACGCCCGCCGCTCCTTTTGGCGGGCATACGTGTCTTCACTTTATGGGAAGTCCACACTACCAGATGTGTGGAAGGGAGTCAATAGGATTCGGGGCAAGTTTTCGCAGGACCCCCCTCCCGTTCTCCAGGAGAATGGGACCGCAATCTCGGACCCTGCGTCCTTGTGGGAATCCTTCGCAACCGCATTCAATGCGCGTCGTGATGTCGCGGAAGGCCGCCTACTGGACTTTACCTCAAGAAGTGGAGAACCCGTCAACAACAGGTTTTCTTTGAGTGATTCGAGTTCCGCTCTTGCTTTGTGAGCGGACACAGCCCCTAGTCCAGACGATGTCCCGAACGCCATGCTTCGAGACCTGGGTGAGCGAGGCATGGCTTTTCTGTTAGAATTGTTTAACAAAATCTGGGTAGAGGGTATCCTCCCAGATTTCTTGCGAATCGCTACTGTGCTCACTTTTGGGAAACCGGGGAGAGATCACTCTACCTCGATCGGTTTCCGCCCAATCTCTCGAACCTCTTGCGTGTACAAGTTGATTGAGAAATTGGTAAATGTTAGATTAGTTTTTTTACTGGATAGCGGAGGCCATCTGTCTTCCGCACAGTGCGGCTTCCGCAAGTTCCACTCCACGTCGGATGCTCTGCTCCGACTGGAAAATGCCGTCTGCGAGGCTTTCCTTCGTAGACAGCACTACGCCACGGTGTTTTTCGATCTGGAGAAGGCCTATGATACCGCATGGCGATACGGTATCATGGAGACTCTCCATACGATGGGGGCGAGGGGACGCCTCCCAATTTTTATATCTGAATTTTTGCGAGATCGTCGATTCCGCTTACGGGTGGGGGGAGCCCTCTCCGGCCCAAAGGAGCAGGAAGAGGGTGTCCCGCAGGGAAGTGTCCTCAGTGTCACACTCTTTGCCCTGAGCATCAACGGCATCACCTCGGTGCTGCCGGAAGATGTTCTTTCTGCCCTCTACTTGGGCGACAGTTCGCTCTCTTCTGGCCCGGCCCAGATGCCAACTCTGGAGCGTCGCCTCTAACGGTTTTGAACAGCGTCTCTCGCTATGCCGAACCGCACAGGTTTCGGTTTTGCTTTGTCTAGGCTAAGGTGGTTACTTATGCCGCCATCCACAGACTTGTTTTTAAACGGTGTGCGGCTAGAAGTGGTGGACTTGCACCGTTTATTTGGTCTTGTATTTGCCTGACGCCTCACCTGTGAGGCTCATATTCGCAGCACTAGGCTCTCTTGTACCCGCGCCATGGATATCCTTTGTTCCGTGACGTTCAGCGCTTGGGGCGCTGATAGGCTACTGCCTTACTTTTTTATCGATCCTTTGTTCGCTCGAAGCTCGACTACGATTTACGAATTTTATGCATCCGCAGCCGAGCGTATATTGCAGAAGGTGGACTCGATCCACCACACCGGCCTTTGCTTGGCGACAGGTGCCTTCTGCACTTCTTCCATTGAGAGCCTACTTGTCGATTCCATTCGCTCTACTCCGTGCCTAGTGCATTCATTATTCGCCTTAACGTGCGAGCCCGGTGCCTCCCTCAGTCGCCAACAGCTTTCACAACTGATCTCGACGGTGCCTATGCCGCCGAGGGACGCTAATCATACCTAGATATAGCTCTCGGGCCGGTGGTGCCTCTTGTTCTGCCCTGGACCCTACCCCGGACCTTACCCCGGGTGTACCACCTTTTATGATTTGTCACCACGCCTTTGCTCCCAAAGCTTCTACGGCGCCGGGAGTATTACGTTCGGCCTTTTTGGATCACACTTCGTGTCACGCTGGAACCGTGCCGGTGCATACGGATAGCTACAACTCCCAAGAGGGTGTCTGTTTCCACGCCGTATCTTCCCCCCTGTTTGAAGCCAGCGGGGCTCTGCAAGGTGCTACGTCTCTCTTCACGGCCGAGTTGGTTGCAATAAACCGCTCGGTACGGGAGATTATGCGACGTGCCCGGTTCTGACACCGGATTGTGATTTATATCGACTCACAAAGCGCTCTGAGTCCTCCCGGGTACGGGAGATAACTTGTGCTCTGTTCGGAAACGTGATTGCGATTTATAGCGACTCACAAAGCGCCCTGAGTGCTATGGGTGCATTGGAATTTCTACACCCCCTTGTTCGCGGTATCCTTGACACTACGGTTGCCGACAGCCTGTCGAGATTATCTTCTACTCGGTTCCTTGCAAAGTGGGAATTAGGTCTCCATAGACTCCTCGTGGTTTGGGCGATTAGACCAGCGTTTCGCTCTTCCCATTGACATATCCCATAATGCCTCTTCCGTGCGACTACTTTGTTTCCCGGATTGTAGGCACATTCTGTTGAATGTTCCAGTCTGGGTGATCTTTGCGCACCATTAACTCTCCCCTCCCGGTACCTGGACAAGCGGGGTCGCTACCGCTTGTCCCTTTTACTCAGACTGGTTTCTTCACACCACAGACGCGTGGGTTACTTCACTCTCTTTGGTGTTGTTTCCATGTTCCTGCGCAGTTGGGGGGGGGGGTGAAATTTTCAAGTAACCTAGTACTAAAGCTGACATTGAGCTAACTTGTGTCCTTGTTGCCAATCGCCAAATAGGCGTTAAAAAAAAATCAAGTTGCTACTTCTCACTCCGTTCATTTCACGAATGGGTACATCCACATCCTACGGCGCTCTACTAAGGTCACGCTTGTGTTATACTTAATCTTCATCTAGTGGGAAACTACTACTCTCTCAGTAGCTGGTCTTCCTGTTCATCGTTCTGTTTATTTCTTCGTAGATGCGGGACTTGGATGCTTCGGAAAGGGTTCGCCTGGGAGAAACCACGGAAATGAGCGCGATCAGCCACCAGTCATCCCTTCCGCACGACGCCTCCAAAGTCTCGTCCACGGATAGAAGGTGACCAAACCTCCTTTTTTCCCCCCTGCATTTCTAGTGAGCTGCTTCCATTTTCTGTACCTAGATGGGCGGCAGCCTTCCAAGCTTCAGTACCCCTGCATTTTCAAACTAGATTTAGACTACCTAGCATTTATTCCTTCAAGATAGTTTCCTTTTTTGACACTTTTATTAGAAGATTCTTACCTATTTTCTTGCCAAGTGGCCTGATTTCACAGTCTTTTCCGACCAGCGTCCATTCCTTGGTGGGAGGAAGAATGACCCCTCCTCCTTTTGCGGGTATACTTTCAGAAATGGTGTCTGGAGCTGCGGCACGTACTTTTTTGGGATATATATCATGAAGATGATGATGATTGGGGTTAAGGTATCCTCCTTGATTGACACCGGACAGGAGCTCAGTGACGTACCGGCTGTTCGTCGAGAGGCTAGCTTGCGTTTTCGAGGCCCGCCTCCTCAATCCTTTTTCAGTTATCTGTTCTACAGACGGGAGTATGTTGTGCAAGGGACTCATGTTTCTGTGACAGGCAAGAACTCAATTTCAGAGAATGACCTGCCTTAAGGGCTCATACTAGCAGAAGAGAGACGCGGGTTCATTCCCCGCCCTCCTCCTAAGTAGAAAAAGAATAGGAAAAAAAAAAGACTGGGCTCCTCTCCCGCCACGGGGCCGCTGCCGTTTCGGTATGCGATCAAGCGAAGATCGGCACATCCGGCTCTGGTGCTTCCCCGGGTGGTGAGTCGCTGCTAAAGACCAAAAGTGCAAAGAGCGGAGCTTCGATTATGCCTGGACCCCTCATTCAGAAGTTACCTGGCGTTTTATAGCCCGCTGGCTTCAAACGATCTCTCGTTATTCTCTCCATTGATGGCGGCATGTTGGCTAAAGGCAACATGATCCATCAGAGGAGAGCTTTAGTTAGCGTGATTGGTAGAGAGCCGAAGGTGACCCGTTTTTGGACAGTAGCCTTCTGTCGAATTTGTTTAATCACCCCTCGGCTACTTGATGTCACGCCTATGAGTGTGACACCGCACTGTACTATAAACTTCGTGAAAGTAATAGTTTATGCGAGGGAACTCGTGGACTACTCTATACAAGACATCACCTTAGATTAGCCTTTTTTCAGCACCACGAAGGCCATCTGTCTTCTGCACAGTGCGGCTACTCAATGTTACACTCCATTTCGGAAAAACAGCACTATGCAACTGTTTTTCAACCTGGGGAGGGCCTATAATACCGCATGGCGATACGTATTATGGGGATGAAGGGACGCGTTCTAATCTTTATATCTGAATTTTTGCGAGATCTTGGATCCCGCATACCGATGGGGAGAGCCTTCTCCAGCCTAATGAAGCAGGAAGAGGATGTCCTCCATGGAAGTGTCCTCAGTGTCACTCTTTTCCCTGAGCAATAACAGCATCACCTCGGTGCTGCTGAAAAATGTTCTCCCTTCACTCTACGTGGACAACCTTTTGATCTCTTGGCGCAGCCCAGGTGCCAACTCGAGCGTTGACTCCAACGGGCATTGAACCGCGTCTCGCTATTCCAATCCGCACAGGCTTCGGTATTCCTTGGCCAAGACTAAGGTGGTGCACTTCTGCCGTCATCCACGCTTTACCCTGTGCCAAACTTGTTTCTAAATGGGGTTCGCATGGAAGTGGTGGACTCGCACCGTTTCCTTGGTCTTGTATCTGACCGGGAAGGCTCATATTCGCAACTTAAGTGTCTTTTGTACCCGCGCTATTGATAGTTTTCGTTCCGTGACGTTCAGCGTTTATGGGGCTACTGCCTTATTTTTTTATCGATATTTTCGTTCGAAGCTCGACTACAGATGCGTGTTTTATGCACCCGTAGCCGAACATCTATTGCGGAAGGTGGATTCGATCCACCACACCAGTCTTCGCCTGGCGACCGGTCCCTTCCGCACCTTTCCCATTGAGAGCCTACCTGTCGATGCTGGGGAGATGCCACTCGCTCTGCCCCGTGCACAGGGCATTAATCGCCTGTATCCGCGAGTCCTGCGCCTCCCTCACTCACCAACAGCTCTCACTGCATCCACAACTGAGCTCGACAGTGCTTATGCTGCCGAAAGACGCCCTTCATATCCTAAGCCCCTTGGGTTTAGGCCTAGGAAACTCCGAGAACTCGGTAAAACTCTCTGGCCGGTGGCGTCCCTGGTTTTGTCCAGGACGCCATCCTGGAGGGAACCACCTTTGACTAATGGCGCCACGCCTCTGCTCGCAAAGTTTCTACAGCGTCGGGAGTACTGCGTTCTACATTTTTGGAGCACACACGTGTCATGCTGGAACCATGCCAGTTTATACCGATGGCTCCAACTCTCAAACCCGTAAGGGGCGTGGCGATTTGCCATCCTGGCCGCCGTGCTGACGGGACTCACACCCCGTCCGACCCCATCTTAGCCTCTTCTCCTTCCTTCAAAACACGTTTCCTTGCTTTTCATACAACCTCTCCCGCAACTTTCTCTGGTCAGCTTCTAATTTCAAAGGGTAGATGCTGACCTTCTCAGCCAACCGTCCCGGATCTGGGCTGAGGGGGGAGGGGACAATGTTCCCTAACCCCTAAGCTCCGGTGTAGGTTGGTTGGTTTTTAACAACCTGCTTCATCCACACCCATAACTTCCTCACATCCCTTTTCCCCTCCTCTTCACAATCTATATATTTTTACGCCGAGTCCAAGGTGGAGCCGCCAGGCCACCAGGCGGGAGGGGTGGTCCCAAATGGCGGCGCCTGGCTCTGCCAGGCCTGTAAGCACCTCTGGCATTGCGGGCAACTGCGAGAGGTGATGAGCTATCGCGTCCCGTAGCACAAATAGGGTCACCATGCCCATGGATGAATCTTTAAAATACCAAACCCCTTTAACTCCCCCTGAAACAATGACGGAGCCGCCCTCGAACAGCTCCACCGAAAAAATGGATGTCCCCCCCTCCTGTGCTTGCGCAAGGGACCCTCCATATTTCTCTAACCGGAGAGGAGGCTTACTCCTCTCCTTTGCCTACGGGTGCAGGGGACTCCCCCTCACTTCCTTCTCTGGAGTTGGTTTCGGGCACCTCCCTTTTTCAAGCGTCAGTCCCCTCTTTTCTTTCCAAGGGGACTGCCAAGTAAGCCAGCAGGCAGCCCTTAGCCAGCCGCTCTCCATCGAAGCGGCTCGGTAGGGCAAACCCCCTTAGGGGGGAGAGGGAAGCCAGGCCCTTTCGGTTGCTTCCCTCAAAAGAGCTGCTGGCAAGAATCTTAAACCTTGCCGGGGTCAAGGCCTGTGCTTCGCCACAAGACTGGTAAGGCTGCCAAGGGGACCTGCGATGTCCTGGGAGGGGATGGCCAACTGGAGGCCCCTCCTGTGATAGACATGGTCCTTGAGGAAACCCAGCCTCAGGTTCGGCGCCAAGCACCGAACCTGAATCCGCCCCTATACAAGGTCCTCCTCAAACGGCTGGGGCCTCCGAGGCAGTACAAGGAGGGGCGATCTCCTCCAACCGGTGCCCCTGCGACCACCAGGACCTTTTCCATTTCGGAGAAGGACCTGGCTGAGGCCGGTCCATCTGGCCTAGGGGCTTCTGTCGGCGGAGGTGAGAAGCGGGTTCATTCCCCGCCCTCCTCTCCTAAAAAGAAGAAAAAGACAAGAAAGACTAAAAAGACTCGGGGCTCCTCTCCATCCGCGGGGGCTACGGGGACGGATAGGTCTGCTGCCACTTTGGCAAGCGACCAAGCCAAGATCGGCACATCCGGCCCCTCTGCCTCCTCCCCGGTTGCGGAGCCCCTGACTATGACAAAGACGAAAAGTGCACAGGGCGGAGCTTCGATGACATCAGGGCCCCTGATTCAGAGGTTACCTGGCGTTTTCGAGCCCGATAGCTTCAAACGCTTCCTCGTTATTCGCTCCACTGATGGCACCATGTTGGCCAAGGGCAACATGATCCATCAGAGGAGAGGATTAGCTAGTGCAATTGGTAGAGAGCCGAAGGTGACCCGTTTCTCTCGGACGGGAGCCTTCTGGCGAATCCCGCCGAGGCGGCCAAGATAAGTGCTCTTCAGACACTTCATGGCACCCCGGTGAGTGACGCCGTACTCTACCATGAACTTTGTGAAAGGAGTAGTTTATGCGAGGGAACTCATTGACTACTCCATTGAGGACATCACCCTAGAGCTGGCCGACCATGGGGCGGTCAAGGTCGAACGTGTGATGAGAAAACAGGGAGGGCCCTCGAGACCCACCCCTACACTCTTCGTCACGTTCGACTGTGACAAGCTCCCTGAGTCGGTGCGTGCCGGTTGGTACCGCTACCCCGTGAAGGCATTCGTACCACTGCCGCGGTGGTGCTATTCCTGTCAGCGCTTCGGCCATACGAATCGTTCTTGTAGACGTGCAAATTCGGGGTCACCCGAAGTTTGTGTAAATTGCTCCAAGGTCGCACACGATAAGTCCAAATCGTGTGTGGCCAAGTGTGTCAATTGCGGAGAGCCGCACCCCGCTTCTTCGAAGCCATGTGGTGCATATCTCCTTGAGAAAGAAATCGTGGCCGTTCAGGTCCAGGATCGACTCTCAGGCTAAGGACTTGGTCCTGGCGCGCCCGGCTCTGCCTGGGACGTCATATGCCTCAATAGTTAGAAAGGCACCCTCTGCTCTTGGCCCATCCAGGCCAACGAGCACGGTTGTTTGCGCGCCCATTTGGAGCCCTTTTGCGGCCTCTACTCAACCCGGTACATTCTTGTTGAATGTCACAGTCTGGGCCTACCACCGACGCCGGAGCGCGCCTCCTTGCGCTTTGTTTTCCTGTTGCTGTTATTTTTTAGCGTTAGTTGTCCTTTTGTTACTTGCTTCTTAATATAGCCTAGTAGTAGGCTGTGTTGTGTACGGTGACCTATGCCCAAGCAGGCAGTCACCAGATGGGGTTAATAAAAACTCCACGGTTGCTGCGAACCCGGTGGATGTCGAGAATATCTTTGGGTCCCTGGACATGTGGAAATTTCGTAGAATGAGTGTCCCAATGAGTGCTCCAACGAGTCCGCGTAGACTGGACAACTCTACCACCGTTTCGCTACCTGGCCGGATCAGAGCTGGCAAAGATGGCAGACACCCGATGGGAACTTAAAAATGCGTGCCATTGCGCCGCTACTGTCCACTTGGACTTACAACCAAATGACGCAACGGCTTCGGTTCGCTTTCTTCAATTTTGGCCACACTCACGGGACGCACCGCCATTTGATGGACAGCTTGCCCGCTCCTCATTTCGACGACTGCTTTCTCCCCAAGACTGTTCTGCACATTCTGGGGGATCTTCGCGCACGTTACTTGTTCCCGTATCGGGACGAGCGGTGTCGTTACCCCTTGTGATGGACTCGTGTACACAGACTTGAGGACCATGACTTATTGAACTGTTGTTTTTCACATGTTTGTGCGCCGTTGAGAGGCAGACCTCCCTGCAACGCCGGAGTGCGTTTCCTTCTTGCTTTTTATTTTTTGTTTTTCTCTTTGTTACTTGTTTGTCATCTTTTTTGTTTATTAATCTAGCCTAGTATTAGGCTGTAGTGTGATTACGGTGACTTCTGCCGTAGTGGGAAGTCTCCAGATCTACTAAAAAGAAAATTTTTGTCGCTCATAAATCTTCTTTACACGAAAATTGACGTCCATCGGCATACAATTCTTGTTTAATGATGGACAACAAAATTTCGATTGAGTTGAGATACGGAGAGGCTGGCGGCTACACTATCAACCCTTCACCCTGTATGCCGTAAGCACCTAGCAATGCCTCACTGTCCCTGGCAGAGTGGGATGGAGCATTTTCATGCATGAAAACTAGCGTCCTTAGAAGTGACGACGGTATGTGATCTAGCCAAGGGATCCAAGACCTCTTTCAGGCGATTGCAGTAGGCGGCTGCGGTCACTTTAACCCCATCAGGCACCTGACTAGGCCAACAAGTTTGTGTCCACTTATACCCGCCCACGACGTGACTCCTCCTCCCTGCTAATGACGTTGCAAACGTTGGTGACTCTTCTATCTGGAATAGACCCAACCATTTGCCCAACTGTCAAGGGTCGCTCTGGTCTCGTCAGTGAAGAGAGCGCAACTCATGTCCAACGTCATGTATTTCCGGGACCATTGATACCTCAAAGTCTTGTGGCGTGGCTTTAAAGGAGGAAGTTTCGGGAAAGTTCGCACGGAAGCCATGGTCCATAGAATACGTTTCCTGGTGGTCTTCGGTACATGGGGACGACCAGCAGCGGTGAAATGACTTTTTGTTTTTCCGAGTTTCACACGTAACTGGTGGCCAATGTTGCTCAAATCCTTAGCTGTCAGTCTTGGAGGTCCCACAATCGGATCGCTTCTTCCTTAGCGAAGGGTCTTTCAAAAATCTTCTAAGCGTGTTCACATGACGGCCTAACTTCTCCGCTATAACATAAATAGAGGTGCCTTTAGCACGTTCCTTCATGAGGATTTTTCTTCATCGTTGAAGCCTCTGCGACCTCCCATTTTTCTTAAAGAGGATAGATGCTATTATCATGGTTCACTCCCATAACTACGAATATGAAATAAAAATTGAAGGACGTAACACATCATAATGAAAACATAACATTAGTGTTGCCATATTGTAAATACCAGCTGCTGACTGCTGCACAGGGGCAGCTTGATTAACCGTTATATTATTGTACCAACTATTCAAATGATATAAAAATAGATTTTTCTGTAATACCATTTCATCTATATTACTACTCATTGTTTTTCTTTTATTTAAAAATGTTTTATCATGACGTTTTGACATTTCAAGCGACCGCTTAGTTCGCTTATGCCTCGGGCCGGCTTTCCTACCCCTGATAACTTGATGTGCCTTTTCCCTCCCTCCCCTACTTCTTCATTGCTAATTTCTTGTTTAAGAGTCAGTGTTTAATTTTTTTGTATATATATTACCTTGTTTTATTATTTTTTTTCTTGTAGTTCTTGATAAGGAATTGAATTAAGTTCGAAAGTAGTTGGAAACACCTTTTCCTTTTTTTCACCCAGACATTTCATTTATATATTTTTATATGTGTACCCTTAAGTATAGGTATAGGACACGAAGTCTGATGGAATGCTCCATTTGTATATTCTTTTTTTCTTTTTTTATCTTAGAGCACGAATATTATGTTCCTAGGAGGGTATATTTAAATCATTTAGAAAAAGATTATAGTAAATAAATGCTTGTTTCTTATACGAGGCAATATAATAATTATAAAAGCATGCATAGGAATTTTAATTATTATATAGGTATATTTTTTTTCATATAAACCGACACTCCCGGAAGTTTTTTTAAAAATTTCGAATCGATTCTACCGTAAACTAGAACGTTCGAGAATGATAAGTTAGATGCTAATTTACTTTCAAGAATTGCCATTCGCGTGGCTAAGACCTCCGAGGGAACATTTCTAAGAACGCAATGATAAAGACCGCTGACATTCAGAATCTACAGGAAAAAAAAACTTATTTTTAAGCTCCACGAAGCCGGTCATGGACAGAAAAATTTCCTCCTTTAGAACTAACAAATTTCTTTGTAAGGAACAATATTGTGTTTTCATTGTGCTCTGTTACGTCCTTCAATTTTTATTTCAGATTCGTCCTTTTTTGGGTGAACTACGCTATCACCAAACTGCCTTCATAAAGAGGGGCCACTTGGTGTTCGCTAAAGAACATCTGAGATAGCCAAGGTACCTTGGGCAGAGATCTAGCTAAGCCCTCATAGAAAAGAACACCGCCCTTACTGTCAAAACTGATGAGGCTTAGTCACCTTTTACGACGCGCGCAGGAAATGAGTATGGGTATTCTTCCTGTCAATCATACAAGCAATTAGTAATAATTCTATTTTTAACTATTTTCTTATTCTTTCCTAGTAATCTTTGTTACCCTTACTCTACCATTCACTTTATTCCTGACATTTCAGCCTACTTTAAAGTTATGTTTCACCCATTTTAAAATTCACCATGCCATATTTACCCATTATTCTTCAGCGCCAGTTTGCTAGAGACTCCAGCTATGGTTCCCTTGGCCTCCGAGGTTCCCCCGATGCTTCCCATTCCAGGTACCCCGAGTGCATGGGCGCAGTTACTGCCAAGAGGATTTTTTTTTCCCCGTCCAAAATTAAAATTATTACTTCATTTTATTTTTTATTGCCCATTTAATCTTAAAAAAAGGCACATTAAATTCACGAATTTAGTTAGTTCTTTCGCTTTGAGATTTAGAGTTCAAGGTGAATTCTTTCTGGTTACTGGTATTTATTCTTCTGTAGCTCCGACCTCTGACTCTGATGATTACTTTTTGGTCTAACTATGGTTATGGCTTGTTGCTTTTGGTTTAAGTTTCATGTAAGGGATTGATTTTTAATAAGGTTAGTTTGCTTCTTTTTCTTTTGCTTTTAGTCTAGGTATTTTTGAGGAAAAGGGGAAGGGGGTCTTTTGTCCCTTGCACACAAACGATTTGATTCGTTTGGGGGAAACTGAAGACCCGTTAACCCAGTTCGTTCACTCGTTTGCTGTAGATGTTTAAAAGTATTAATAAGTCAGCTTTATTTTTGTTCGGTAATATTTTTTTCCTCTGCAGAGGAGTTTCATGGCCCAGGACCGTGGTACATTGAGCAGGGTATTCCTGGAGACACACCACTTAAGGAAACTACAGGTAAAGAAAGGTTCCTCGAATTATTTGACTTGTTTTTTGTAGGTTGCATGTTCCTACGCCGGGGACGAGGCGGGCCTACCCCAGATGCCGTTGCGCGCCTCCTCGCTTTGTTTTCATGTTAATTTTTTTTAGCATTATTTGTTATTTACATACTGTTAATTGTTTTCTTGTTACTTGTTTCTTATTATAGCCTAGTAGTAGGCTGTGTCGTGTACGGCGACTTATGCACAATCAGGCAGTCGCCGGATGGGCTCCAAACGAAATAAAAATCAACGAAGTGAAGATATGTGTCCTAATTGTGGATGAGTTTTCGCATCACTGCCCGAGAACCTCTTCATTTTACTGTCTTGCTATATCCTTGTGCTCTCCAGGTGTACAGCCTTGGGGGGGGGGGGAGATGTCTATGACCTATGGTAGTAATCATTTTCTGAGCCCGCCCAAGTGGTGTTTGGCACGGGTGGTCTGGATTTCAGGAAATGAAGGATTTCTCTGTCTCAATCGATGAGTTTAGCTAAGTGGATGAAGCCGTTGAGTTCTCGGGCTACCTCATTGCCGTGGGCATAACTATGGGTGATAGAACTTCTGCACATTTTGCACGCCGACCGCTTCTGAGGTGGTCTATGACCTATGGTAGTAATCATTTTCTGAGCCCGCCCAAGTGGTGTTTGGCACGGGTGGTCTGGATTTCAGGAAATGAAGGATTTCTCTGTCTCAATCGATGAGTTTAGCTAAGTGGATGAAGCCGTTGAGTTCTCGGGCTACCTCATTGCCGTGGGCATAACTATGGGTGATAGAACTTCTGCACATTTTGCACGCCGACCGCTTCTGAGGTGGTCAGCCGAGTGTGCGGCGGCACTCAAACAGAAGCGTTATGGTTACATGCGCTATAAGCACTACCCGAACGATTTCAGTGTCAGTGAATTTCGTCGGTATATTTCGAAGATCGCCTGCCGCTCTTCTTGGTGGACATACTTCTTCACTTAACGGGAAGACTCCTCTAGCAGAGGTGTTGAAACGAATCAAAAGGATTTGAGGCAAGTTCTGGCAGGACCCCGCGTACGTGACGGAATCATTCGCGACCGCATTCTCTAGCCGGGATGCTGCTCCGCCAGCATTCAATGCGTGCCGTGATGTCGCGGAAGGGCGCCGACTGGACTTTACCTCCTGAGGCGGAGAACCCTTCAACGAGGGGTTTACTCTGAGTGAGTTGTGTTCCGCTCTCGCTTCGTGCGTGGACACCGTCCCCGGTCCGGACGATGTCCCGTACTCCATGCATCGACACCTGTAGTGAGCGAGGCATGGCCTTTTTGTTATATTTGTTCTGGGTCTAGGGTATCCTCACAAACTCCAGGCGAATCGCTACTGTGCTCTTTTCGCAAACCGGAGAGAGATCACTCTCATCGGCCGGTTTCCGCCCAATCTCTCTAACCTTCTGCAATTGCAAGTTGATGGAGAAATTTATAAATGTTAGATTAGCCTTTTTTCTTGACAGCGGATGCCATCTGTCTTCTGCACAGTGCGGCTTCCGCAAGTTCTACTCCACATCGGATGCTCTGCTCCGACTGGAAAATGCTGTCTGCAAGGCCTTCCTTTGTAGAGAGCACTACGCCACGGTGTTTTCCGATCTGGAGAAGGCCTATGATACCGCATGGCGATACGTCATCATGGAGATTCTCCACGATGGAGGCGCGGGGACGCCTCCCAATGTTTATATCTGAATTTTTGTGCGATCGTCGATTCCGCGTATGAGTAGGGGAGCCCTCTCCGGCCCAATGGAGTAGAGAGATGGTGTCCCGCAGGGAATTGTCTTCATTGTCACATTCTTTACCCTGAGCATCAACGGCATCACTTCGGTGCTGCCGAAAGATTTTCTCGCAAGGCTCTACGTAGACGACCTTTCGATCTCTTGGCGCGGCCCAGATGCCAACTCTGGAGCGTCGACTCCAACAAGCCTTGAACCTCCTTTCTCGCTATGCCGAAGCGCACAGGCTTCTGTTTTTCCTGGCCAAGACTAAAGTGGCACTTCTGCCGCCATCCATGACTTCACCTTCACCCAGACTTGTTTCTAAATGTGGTTCGCATGGAAGTTGTGGACTCGCACCGTTTCCTTGGTCTTGTATTTGACCGATGCCTCATCTAGGAGGCTCATATTCGAAGCTTTCGGGACTTTTGTACCCGCGTGATGGATATTCTTCGCTCTGTGACGTTCAGCGCCTTGGGTGTTGATAGGGCTACTGCCTTACTTTTTTATCGATCCTTTGTTCTTTCGAAGCTCGACTACGAATGCGAGTTTTATTCATCCGTAGCCGACCGTGTGTTGCGGTAGATGGACTCGATCCACCCCACCGGCGTTCGCCTGGCGACCGGTCCCTTCCGCACTTCCCCCATTGAGAGCCTCCTTGCCAATGCTGAGAAGATGTCACTCGCTCTGCTCTGTACACAATGCATTATTCGCCTGCACGCGCGAGCCCGGCGCCTCCCTCAGTCGCCAACAGCTTTCATTGCATCCGGAGCTGATCTCAACGGTGCCTATGCCGCCGAGAGACACCAGTCACACCCTAAGCCTTTTAGATTTAGGGCTAGGACATTCCTTCTGGAGCTCGGTATAGCTCGGGCCGGTAGCGCCCCTGGTTCTTCCCAGGACGCCACCTTGGAGGGTACCACTTCAGACTATTTGTAGCCACGCCTCTGCTCCCAAAGTTTCTACAGCACCGCGAATATTGCGTTCAACCTTTTTGGGGCGCACTTCGTGTCACGCTGGAACCGTGCAAGTGTATACGGATGGCTCCATGTCCCAAGAGAGGGTAGTTTTCCATGCCCTAATTCCTCTGCTTTAAGTCGACAGCCTTCTGCCACGCGCTCTCTCTCTTCACGGCCGAGCTGGTTGCAATACACCGCTCGGTACGGGAGATAACGCGACGTGCCCGGTTTGGAAACCGTATTGTGATTCATAGTGACTCACAAAGCGCCCTGAGTGCTCTCGTGGCATTGGAATCTCCGTATACCTTGTTTCGCGATATCCGTGGCGCCATGGTTTTGGCGAGCCAGGCGGATGTCGAGATTATCTTCTGCTGGATTCCTAGACATGTAGGAATAAGGGTACTAAAGAGTCCGCAAGGACTGGGCTACCAGACAAGCGTTTCGCTCTTCCTCACACCGATTACATGGCCGGAATACGGGCTATTTGGCAAAGAAGATTTTTAATTTCATGGATGAGAAAAGCCACAAGGGCCTATCAACAAGATGGGAGACGTTCGAGTGGAACTTAATGTTGCGTGCCATAGCGCCGAGACTGTTCCCATGGACACCTTCCCCCCTCCTATGTCGTGACGGTTTCAGGTTTCCTTATGTCATCTCCGAATTGGGCACACTCGCGGGACGCACCGCCATTTGATGGAGTGCTCTCCCGCGCCTTACTGCCACGACTGCTTTGTTCCTTGGACTGTTCGGCACATTCTTGTTGAATGTCCCAGTCTGGGGTCATCTTTGAGCACGTTGCTTCTTCCAGTATCGGGATGGGTTCATCCATATAGACTTGTGGACTATTTGACTTTGTAGGTGGTTTGGCCTCCTACATTTTATTTGACTGATGTTGGTCACACGATACTGGGCCAGGGGGAGGCCAGCGTTTCCCCTCCCCGTACGCCGAAGTATTCTTCCTTATTGCCTTTTCTGTTCCTTATTTTTTACGTTTTTTGTTTGTTGTTTTCTTTTTGTGCAATGCTGGGTTTCGTAAATTTTAGTCTAGTAATCGGCTGACATTTTAATTGTGGCGACTTGCATATACCCTTGGTGGCAGTCGCCAGATGGGAGCTTTAAAGAAAGAAAAATGTTCATTTGCTGCTGTTCGTTTATGTTTTTATAACTTAACCTAGTTTTTCGCCTGCTTGGTTAAAGTGACGTAATTCCCAGGTCGCCAGGAAAGTGAATTATGTGCAGGACATTTGTGCCCAACTCGTGGAAAAAAATGTATGCACTGTTGCGGTGAAGATAATGTGTACCCTTTTCACGAACTTGAGTTTTCGAGGGCCGACAAAGACTAGTTTTGAGTCCTCGTAAGTGCGTCGTGGACAGCTCCGGATTATGAAATGGACATAAATTTTTCAATGATTCGCTCGCAAACTCACCTGCAGCAGAAGAGGTTCCTCGTTGGGTGGGAACGTATCGAGTAGTATTGTGTGCGGTTGGCACAAACCAGCGATAAGAGTAATCCACGTCGTGGTATGTGGATTCGTGACATTAGTACCCTATCTGCAGGACTTCGAAACGGAAGTGTGTGTGTATGTTGTTTTGTGAAGGCGAAGAATGCATGCTAACATTGTTGTTTGGCTTTGTGCGTTTTGATATACCGCCAATGGACGGCAGCTCTTCACGCCGCCTGAAAGTTTTGTGTACGCGCTTGCTGGGATCGACCGTGTACCTTGACGCTTGAAGTTCAATGCCACATCCACTAGGCTAGCGAATCCACACCGGTTCACTCGAACTTAGCTATATAATCTTTGTTCTTCATATTTTATCCAGTTAAGCTGACCTATCCCTATTACAACCTTTTTGACACACACACACACACACACACACACACACTTGTGTTACTGTTGGCCTCCTCAATAACCACGTTTTGACCCCGGCGAGTCTCGTCTCGTTTTCAGAACCGACACCGACTTTATTGTTTCCAGTCGAAAAGGCTGAGTCTAAGAGAGCGGTCGTTTCTCCGGTGGGAGCTCCCGTGGGCCTAGAGCCTAAGGAAGAACATGTTCTGTCTGCTCTTCGCCTCCTGTCTAAAGGTACCGAGAGGCGAGAGGAGAGGTCCGCCCCTTCGCCTGACTCGGGTCTCCAGCAAGTAATCGTCCAAGTCGATGTTCATAGGGGGGAAATCCTTCCTCCGTCGGCTCCGGGTTCAGAGGTACCACCCCCCTCAGCTTTTCAACTCATCAGGGAAGGAACAGAGAGGAGAGAGGCGAGAAGAGCTTCTCCTCCTGACTCTGGACTCGCGCACGGGATGGTCCAAGTCGAAGTTCACGCCCAGCAACCCCCTGAGTACGAAGCTGCCTTGTGAGTGATCTGAACTTCGTAATTGGGGTTTGTGTTCATAGTTTTAAGTAATCTATGCGAAGTTACTCATGGATGTTTATATATTACGTCCTCCGCCTCACTATTAGAAGGTTGCCTACGTTTTTGGGTGCGTCTGTCATCCTAAAACCTGTTTTCATTACTCTATGGTTATTCATTCTTTTCCTTCGTAGCTCCCTCAATTCCTTCATTCTTTTTCCACATGAAAAATACCTCTTAATTTTATCAGTGTTGGGACTTGATTTCGAACGAAGTTCATTTGAGTGACTGGACGTTTTATTTGTACTTGTTCTTTGAGGAAGCAATATAGACGCAAACATATGACCCAAAGGTTAGTCATAAGAGCCCAGCTGTGAGTCATAATTTTAAATAATTAAGTTCAGCTAATTATTTCAAATACGCTAGGATTAATTATTATTAGAAGAGATTTCAAATTAAATAATTTTCCACTTAAGGAGTTCAACAAGGCTCCCTTTGAAAATTTTGCTAAAGCTGATAATTAAAAGTGGATTCTCGATTTGTTTTCTTTCTTTTTTTTTTTTTTTACATCGTCCCACTTGTCTTTTGGCCAGTGGGGCAGTATGTTGGAAAGAGCGTGGGTGAGTCATGCATTCGAATGACTGGTCTCCTTCCTTCAGGATTCCTGCGTTAAGCGAAGACGCCCGTCCCGCCCTCCCTGGTAGTGAAGAGGGGGTTTCCGCTACCCATCATCATCGCTTCGATCGTGCTTCCACATCATCCACCCCTGTGGGGCCTCATATACCTCTAGGTCCCCTGGCCACGTCGGACCTTTCCCCCGTAGGTAGTCCCCGGTACTCCCGTGTGTTGGCTACCCCGTCGCCACCGGATCGAGTGCAGGTGGCTACCCTAAACTCCGTGAAGAGGCGAAAGGAAACTACCTTCGAGCAACTCCTTCCCCTGAACCCTACCCGGATGGACGTGGCCCGCAAGCTCGCCGCTATCTTGGGTAGGTTTAGGGGGTTCTTGAAATTGGGGAGGGCGCATTTCGAGTATACTGAACTTGGCAAAACAACAGGAAGAAAAACGAAGAGAGATTTCGCTTGTTTCCTCACGCTAAGTAGATTTTATAGAATACAAATTAATACAAGGCACCAGGGTTTGGATAGATCCTATGAATCAAGTTTCATTATTTCCCACTTGCAATTATAACAGGCTTTGACCGTCGTCTGAGTGCGTCGTTTTGTTCTTTGCCATAGTCACCAGTAACGCTTTTTTACAAAGTGGGGTCTTCGCGCGCGCCTCGCTCTTAGACTCATAATACTCACCACCTCGATGTTAAAGGTTGGCAAATTTTGCCATAGTAGTAGTTCGTCTTCGAGCCCTTTTCTTTGCCTTAATAACCAAACATCCCCTCGATGGGTTCTATAGGAGTCTATCTTTATTCTGAATAATATAGGTAAAGTGGGTTCGGGAGAGTGTGTCTCCCTATTCGCCTCGTATGCTTTAAACCTGTCAAAGGCTTTCACACGAAGATGTATATGTTGGTTTCTGCTTCCTAGTTTCAATTCAATAGTAATAATAATAAGGTATATAGGATTCAAACTAGTCAGTATGGATCAACTATGGGTTGAATTGTTGCTTGGCATAAATTTTGTTGTTAGGGTGCCTTTGAAATTTCTGGTTATTTCATTTCAGAACTTCACAAAAAGCGGAAAATAAGAGTTAATCAGACGACGCCTTATGGGACGATCACTATACACTACCTGCAATGAAGATGTCAGGATTGCCATTAAATGCATTTTTGGAAGATGAGGACAGTCCCCATTCATGAAGAATTTTGTTTTGCCGCCTTACTTCTTTGAGCAGGGAATTTTTGAATGGTTTTGAGGAATTATAGTTTTATATTTTTTTGGGGGGTGGGGGGGCATTTTTGTAGTTTTGAATATACATTTGGACATTTAACCTATACTATTAAATGGTCAAAGTAAGGGTTTTATTTTCAATAATTTGAAAGGATTTGCACTGTATTTTTCACTAATAAAGTTTTATTTTTTAGATGTTTGGGTTCTTCATGACATTTTTCCCCTTGACCCTACATACCAAATGAGATCTATGCGCAATAGCATCTCTTCCAGTTAAGGTTCATTCCGAGGTATGCCTCCTCACAACACCCTCTATACATCCTTTTAAATGCAATATCAGCAAGCTTATGCCTCGACATATCCACTTTCTCTTCAACACTCATAATTTATCCATCGTTTGCGTAATCCAACCTTTTGCGGGCTATGGTTGAGTCGAATGGAAACGGCTTCCGATTACATATAGCGAAGTTTAGTTGCATCGGGTGTGGTTAGTGGACAGATGGGGAGAGTCCTATGCGCGTTAACTTTACGACCATTAGTTATGGTTTGAATCACGTTAAACTGGAATCCCACTGAGAGAAAAAAGGAATATAATAAGTGTAGATGTGTATTAAAACCCTAACCACTTTTATGTCCACCAGCACACCTAATTTCATATACTTTCCTACCAACTCTCACATTCTTACATTGCCTTCCCACCTCAGAACATTATTGCAACCTCCACACTTTTCATCACACGATCTATTACCCATTCATTTTTACTTCATTCTCTCACACAACTCAAACTAATAGAATCGGTGGCCAGCGACAATCTGAGGATCGCCATCGCTGCCTTCAAATCATCCATACCCAGTCTTCTATGTGACACAGGGGAAATGTCCCTGGACCTGCAGATGGCGTAAATCACACTGCGCCATTACGCACGTGCCCAAAGAACGAACCCCTATCTCGCCGACCGCCTAAGCCGTTCTAAACTACGGGCCTGATCATATCTAAAGCAAACCCGTCACTCCCGCGACCCCTGATGGAGAAATTTGGAATTACAATGAATTCCATTCCCACCCTGGAAGAACAATATTAAAATCTGCCAGAGCATCAACCTCCAGGGAACACTAATACCACCTAGGGAGCGCAGACTTCCATTCCTTAACCACGTAGAAGAACAGGGGGTCGAAATCAGACTACGGTACTGGATTTGCAATGACATCTGAGCAATTTTACCTATACCGATTCACTGTCAAACAGCAAGCATATTCACGGCAGAATGCAACTCCCTGAGATGGGCATACGAACAAGAAGGACAAGAAAAATATACCATCTACTCTGACTCCTTGAGCAGCCTACAAGCTCTCAGAAAACTGGACGACCTACATCCAATACTCGAAGATATAAAAGAAACGATATTTAAATCCAACAACCTTGGGAAAGAAATTTCACTCAGTTGGGTCCCTGCGCACCCAGGTGTACATGGAAATGAAAAGCTAACAAAGCAGCTGAAACCACCACTCGACAAATCATACACTCACTCAAACAACAAATTCCATATCAAGACTACAAGAGTGCAATAAGAAACACACTCAGGGAAACCTGGTCAGGCAGATGGGCCAACCTTGGTGGCTCAAACAAAATGTGCCACATTTTCCCAAATTTGGCCTTCTTACTAAACTATGATATAACATGCCCACAAATTTTTTAACTCAATTCAACATATATCCATTCAAATCAGCACATGTAAATATCCGCCCTACAAACATCTAGCACTTATATTTTAAATTTAAAAGTAGAATCTTAAAGAACCTTTTTTTATAAAATCGAATTACGACTCGATCACTGTGAAGTGTGCGCTATGAGACCAGCATCAATACATCCATCCATCACACAACAACCCTCTCAATTCGTTAATTTGCACTGCAATTCTATTATCTTTCCTCTTCACTGGCCTCTCTGCAGCCTGTTACACTTGGTATCCGTCAGAGTTGCACATTCTCCCTGCCTGAAAGAAAATTAGGGAAGCCTTCTCAATTATTATGTATTAGAATTATTGTATAATTATTTTTAGTCTACATTATATATTATTGTATATTCATTTATTATATTGTAGTAGTAATATTATTATTACAGCTATCTACTCTACCTTTTCTACGCGCACTCTGCACCAGGAGGACCGTTCTCACCTGCACAGAGTTCGGTCCGGTAGCCATGGTGCTTTTGTGAACTGCATGCCATGCTGGAATCACCCACCCTACTTATTAGTGGACCCGCTTATCTCTATTTTTTATTACCCGTCTATTCCTGCTTATCTCTACTTCTTTTTATTATCCGTCTATTCCCGCTTATCTCTTTTTTTTATTACCCGTCTATTCCCGCTTATCTCTTTCTTTTTATTATCTGTCTATTCCCTTCCAAACTTACTCTTCTATCCACAGAGGTTATGGTTGCCCGACGCACTTTCGTCCTCTTATAATGCCCCCTGAAATGGACATCCTCCCGGAGGTGACCCAGCTCCAGACGGCAGGACCTTCCATGGGGACGAACCCGGACTGGGTACCAACAACAGAACCCGACTTCGCCCATGTGCAAGCTTATCAGACGGCTCGGACACACGAGGACTCACAAGGAGAGGAGGTACCAATGTGACAACTAAGATCATGTCCATCTCGGAAAGGACTTGCTGAGGGTGGAATCAGGTTCATTCCCCAAAAGAAAATAAGATAAAAGAGGAATAAAGGTTCCTCTCCTTCAAATAGGTTTTCCGCGTAAGGACGGGTCCCTACCGTTTCGGCAAGCGACCAGGCCATGGTCAGCATATCTTGCACCGAGTCACCCTCGGGCCGGAAGGAACTGACTTAGAAAAGTCGCAACTGCGATGAGCGGACCCTCGTTTACGTCGGAGCTCCTCATTGAGAGACTAGCTCGCGTTTTCAAATCCTTCTCCCTTATTCGCTCCAGTAATGGCATCATATTGGCCATGGGTAACATGATATATTAGAGGAAAGCATTAGCTAATTTCATTGGTAGAGAGCCGAAAGGGAGACGTTTCTCGGACTGGAACCTTCTGACGAAATCGTCGGATTCCTCTGAGGCGCCAAAGATTAGTGCCCTTCGGACACTTAACCCCGCGGAGTGTGACGCCGCACACTACCATGAACTTTGTGAATGGAGTGGTTTATGCGAGGGAACTCATGGACTACACTTAGATGACATCATCTTAGATCTGGCTTACCATGCGGCGGTCAAGTACTAACGAGTGATGAGAAAACTGAGGTACCTCGATACCTATCCTAACACTTTGTCACGTTCAACCATGACGCTACTCCACTAGGTGCGTGTCCGTTGGCATCGCCATTACGTGAAGGTGTTACTACTGCCACCGCTTCGGCCATACAAATCGCTCATGTAGAGGTGCAAAGAAGGGTTTACCCGAACTCTGTTGCTCCAAAACCTTGCACGATAAGTCCATATCATGTATGGTCAATTGCGGAGAGAGTCTCCCCATTCTTCCAAGCAATGTGGTGCGTATCTCCTGGAGAAGGAAATCTAGGATCGTCTCGTTTCGCGAGGCTAAGCACTTGGTCCTGGCGCGCCCGGTGCTGCCCAGGATGTCTTATGCCCCTCAGGCCTACGATCGCGATCGTTTGGGGGCCATTCCGAACCCTAATGCGGGTTCTCACCCCGGCCACTCCCGTGGTAGAACTGATGGCCAAAGGGGTTCACATTCACACTCCTGGCCTGACTGTTTCCCTTAAAGCGAAATGAACGTGCGGCTACATCTAGTCGTAGGACTCGGAGGAGGCAAGACACCTGGAAGTGGTCGTGAGGGACACTCGCCTTACCCGACCAAGGTTTTCAGGCAGAGGGAAGTAAAGACTTAGCATGTCAAACCTTCCCGATAAATCATCGAATGGGATTGCGCCTGGTTTGGCCAACAGCGCCCGGAGTTCTTCCCACGGGAAGCGTACGGCCATTCCCATGAGGGTCTTCTCTTCGAAGAGGTCCCCCAGCATCTCCCGATCTAGGGATGTAGTGGAAATTCGTTCAATGTAATTGCCGCCAACTCTGACTCAACGGAGAGGAGTGGTTTAGTCTCATCTCGTTTCCCGTTAGCTATTTTTTTTTTTATGAGACCATGACCATGCTGGACGCGTGCTCCCTGCACACCCTCGTGGAGTATAATGGTTTTGAGACCCTGCGACCACGGGATTGGTGACGAGCGGGAGGATGCGTGATTACACCCGGCATGATGTCTTTCCTTTGTCATTAGCAGTGCGGTTGCACCCGGATAGGAGGTATACTGTTATTTGTGCATGCATTCCCGTTCAGTCGACTTCGACGCATGGGATGTTCCCTCTGCTACTCTGATGCACAGCTTGAGTTTTGGTGGTAGGTGGTTGATGACCTCCATGCTATTGGTTAATTTTCCATTCGAATATTTTATGGACCACTGCCGCCTGAAAGAGAGACCCTCCACCCCGTGCTGCTTGGCGAGGGCGTGGTGGCGGTGGTCCGCATTTCAGAAAATGACTTCTTTTTTTTTTCTCTGTACCAGTCGAGGAGTTTAGGTCGGTGGATGAGGCAGAAGTTACTAATAAACGACAAATTAGGCCTAAA